>MU732212.1:32309-80047 GCA_026770625.1 Nicotiana glauca
CTGCAGAACCTTTAGGAAAACTTCACTTTCTTGGAATTCTTATCGTGCGTACTTGATTCAGCTTGAGTTATAACTCTTGAAATTCCTTCCACATGTCTGTATGCGCACGTGGGTGCTCAGTAGTATATGTGCCTTGATGGCTTGTGATTCCCCGATCGAGGGGCGAGATGTAATCTCCGTGAGTTTGATGTCGGGCCAGTCTGGAGGACTTGAGGCCGGATCTTTGCCTATGGCTTGAGTACCGAGGTGCTGATTGTGTGAGCAAGTGTTCTAAACTTATATGTTCGATATTGTCCCTATTAGCCGAAATGGAGGTTGGATATCCATGTGATGAGTATGTTGGTACTGGGAGATATATCTATGTGACTTGGTAGTGACGAAGAAGTCTGATGGATAGTAGGTGAACTGTTAAGTGTTCGATTACTATTATGATTCGATGTGTTGCCCGAGTTATGGGCGCGTGAAGAATATTTTTGTGTCTCCTAGTTGGGGAGTGTAGTGCATTTCATGAGGTACCTGAGTTCAGACCCAGGAAGGCTAAAATGACTGTGTAACGTATATGATGGTGGAAGGGGTGATGAAATATAGAATTGAGGCGAAGCAGGTGGGTTATCTCCTGCGGAGAGTTCTTGAGTGGTACGGTCCTTCTGTGTCCGTCAGAATATCCCATGTGTAATTGAAAGGTACGTGTTGTAATTTGAAAATTTGGCATCGTCTGAGAGATGGACTCAGCTGACGTGGGGAGGAATGCGAGAATTGCAGAGGATTTCAGTACTAGATGATCTGTGTGTTTCACAAACTTGTAAATGATTTGAGTTTAATCTCACTATGGTATTGTGGCACCATTAGAGTAAAAATATTATGGGCTATTGAGTGTGTCCTGATACATGGCTTCGAGCCAAGTTGGGGAGGTTGCTATTGATTAGCTAATTGCATGGGTAGGAGCTATGTTGGTTCCATTTCGAGGTAGGCTGGCGGATCAGTTTTGGTTGCAGAAATTGAGCCGAGGATGGAACGTGTGGAGGAAAATTTTGATAAAGGTTATATGATGCTTCGTAGATGTGTGAAAATAATGGGATGTCTTGAGCTGTTGCTGGTAAAGAATGCTCAATGTATAGAGAAGGAAGATGGTTATTTGTATTGGTATGAGATCATGTTCTGCGATGTCATAGTGCTAATAAGGCACGAGTAGTTCTGTTCGTTAAGTCAGATAATTTGCAGTTGGGTAAGAGTGAATGACTCTCGAAAATGATTTTATTGTGTTCAAGATTTGGCATGTAATAATCAGGTGTCTTAAGGTTGTGTATGTGGCTAGGGACTGTGTTTTCGTTAGAAAAGATCAAGACTTGTGGTATTTTATGTTAATTATGAGATTCTATGTGTCAGTATCTGGAAAGTAACGGTAACGAATTTCAGATTCGCAGGAAGTTCTTCGGGGTAAAGTACTCTGGAATGTTGTAATTCTGGGAACGGTTGAGAGAGTATTCAGTGGCTCATGGGTTTGAACAATGTGGTCTTATGTTCGAGTCTCGTGTGGTAGGCCTGGATTGAGGTATTGTGATGCTACAGCAAGGAAGAATATCAAGTTGATGATAAATAAAAAGAGAAATTTGATTAGACAGAATATCTTGATAATAGACCGAATCGGTATGGTAAGGGTATGATTAATTCTTTGTATGTGTTCAAGGTGATGAGCTTTTACAGGTATTGTGCAACAAAACTTTTGAGTCCTGACAGCTTGCTTAGCTCGGTTAGTATAGAAGGATCCAGTCCTGACAGTTTAGCTCGTGAAGATGGAACTGGGAGAGAGTTCTTGTTGGGTTTTACCATGGTTTAGAGAAGTATATGTTGCCTGCGGGCATGAGAAGCATGGAATGTGTAACGATTCTTCTTCTAGATAGGATTGACGGAAGGTCTTGGCTGGATGGGTTACAGTTCAGTTCTGAAAAGAAGTTCATAAAATTCCTAGGCAACGGGTAGCCTCAGGTAATCAAGGAAATGGTACTGCTAATTGGAAGTGATTTGATGAGAGTATATGTCTCGAAAGAAGGGTAATGTGATTAGAATGATGATACTTCGGTAGTATTGCGGTACTTTCTTGCTAGATCGACTGCTGATATCTGAGTGTGTTTGATGGCACAGGAGAATTTTAGAATATCTTCGAAGGATGATTGGGTACTCGAGGTGTAATATGTATTTATACTCCAGAATTTGGGATCAAGTATAGTAATTCGTGTGCTATGTGGAGCTGGAGACTGGGAGTTCTCATGTTCAGGCTATATAGTGGTTGTGGATAGTGTGTATTGGTACCATTAGCGGCTATTGGGGGTTTGGAAGCCCGAGTGGATCTTTCTTTGCTTGGTATATTAGATTCTGGATATGATATTGGGGTATAGACTGATTGTCTCAGTGTTGGGTTATTCTAGACTATTGTGCTATGGGTTATGTCGGAAAAGGCCATAGGTTGCGTGGTGAGGTGCATCAGACTATGTTCTAGCTGAATGGTTGTGTTCCAAAGACCAACGGATGGCTGGGAAGGATTGCTTTCCTTAATTGGGACTTTGTGACGGATGTCAGTATAGAGGTTTCTACCATTGATTTAGTTCCGGTATTGAGGGACTTTTTCGGATGCGTTCCTTGTGGTCGGGCATGTCGCCGGGCGAGACTGTGGATTTCAGTATTTATTTGGTGTCGGGCACCATATCGTACGACTCCTGCATGAGTTATAGTAGTGGAAGGAGCAACTTCAGGCTTCTTGGTAATGAGTTTGTTGGTAAATTGATTGGATACGTGTTTAGCGTGAGTTGGCTTGGTAAGTCCCAAATTGAATTGATGAAGGATAGGTTGATTCGATCGTTATTGAACCTGCTAGTGATCTGGGGAGATCTATGAGTTGCTTTTTCTATGCTGTGAGGCGTTATGATTTTCGGACTGTGGGCACATATAGTGCAGTTCTATCGAGATTCATAGTGGAAGTTGAGTTTTGTATCTTGAAACGCTATAAGTAGATATCATTATGCACTCAGTATGCTTACGAACGATGCTCGGTATTTTGTTATAATGAGCAAATTTGGCTCGATGTGCATCTCCCTATGTGAGATATTTGTATGGATCGGGTGGCACGCCGCCACGGGTATGTTGTCTGGATCGGGTTGCATGCCGCAACAGTGTGATGTTGAGAATAGTTTTCCATATGTTACTTGGTATGTCTTGCTTCCTGCTTTCTGAGGAAAGTCCGTATTGGGTGTTGCTCGGCGAATGGCGCATCGGTTGTGTCCTTTCAGGATTGAATGGTGTATATTACTTGCTTCGCCATGGGTATAATGATTTGTTTGGGTTCCAGATATCAATTGTGTGTGGTTGTTAATTTCGAGTATAGCGACTTGAGGTGCTTCATGTGTAACAGTGTTTGGATAAGATCGCACATTGTAGCGAGGCTACGTGGAGATTGGACCCTTCAGGGTAGATTCAGGTATTCTATTTCTATGATGTGGGACAGGGTCTCATCCTTGTATTGTGATGGTACCGAGGAGTTTGAGTTACATCTCTTTTGTTTGAGTCATTTTCATGATTTGAGTATGTTCAGACCGCCCATCATTGGTGCGTGGATTATGCAAGTTGTGGCTTAGGCCTGTGATGAGGTGTCATATCACCAGAGTGGTGCGTTGAATTCGAGGTGATCGTTGAAGTCATTAATGAATGCGAACATATGTGATTTCAGCTGATTAGAGGGTATATATCGAGGTTTGGCCCAGAAATCTGTTGTGGCATTAGTCAACAGGGAAGTGGCTTTATGTATGGGTGACCTGATGAATGGTTACGGTTTATCGCGTGTTTTATTTATCGTTGGCACTATATAAAAGTGCTGGAATAAGACTTTAGCTAATAAAAGGTTTCTATCGGTAATTGAGTATTGTGGGCAACTGCTGTGAATAGTGATTATCGTTTCGAGTGTTGGATTGTGTGATATATTGTATGATTTCACCTAAGGTTGCAGGCATGGTTTATTACACCTGGTTCTAGTTTATTCTGAATATTGACATGAGGTTCTGATTTTGAGTATGATTTCGGAAAGTGCAATGTGGTTCTACGGTTTATGGCCTAGATGGACTGTGAAATTTCAGCGGAGTTGTATTATCGGACCTATGTAAGATAGGGTGGCGAGGGATCACCCCGGGCATATGCTTGGTAAGGTCATTTAGCTATTGGTTGGCTTCTAGGACAAACCTGAGTATGCTCGAGGACGAGCGTTTGTTTAAGTTGGGGAGGATGTGACGACCCGGCCCGTCGTCTCATGTGTTACTATCCCATTTTTCCCATTTATTGCTTCTTAATATTTCATTATCGGTATGTGGTGTGTGAGAGTTGATTGGGATTGGTTTTGATAAGAAATGAGGCACGTAGTCTCCTTAAGGAAAGCTTAAGTTGGAAAAGTCAACCGGATGTTGACTATTGAGTTAGAGGGATCAGATGTGATTTCTGGTGATTCGGTTAGCTTCGGGGGATGATTTGTGACTTAAGAGTGCGATCAGAATTGATATTGGAGGTCCGGTGTAGAATTAGGCTTGAATTGGCGAAGATAGAATTTTAGCGAATTCCGGTTGATAGGTGAGATTTTGATATGAGGGTCGGAATGGAATTCTGAGAGTTTCTGTAGCTTCGTTGGGTGATTTTGGATATGTGTGCAAATTTTCATGTCATTCGGACATCGTTTGGTTGAGTTTTTGATCGAATGCGCATTTCGGAAGTTTTGAAGAAACTTAGGCTTGAATCTGACGTGAATTGATGGTTTTAGCATTGTTTGATGTGTTTTGATGATTGGAGCAAGTTCGTATGATATTTTGGGATATGTTGGTGCTTTTGGTTGAGGTCCCGAGGCCCTCGAGGTGATTCTGGATGGCCAACGGGAAAAAAATTGGACTTGTGGGTTGCTGAAGGTTGTTGGTATCTGGTGTTTTCGCACCTGCGGTTTTGGGACCGCAGGTGCGGTCTCGCAGAAGCGAGCGGGAAGGCGCAAAAGCGGAAATTGGTCCATCTCAGGTTCCGCAGAAGCGAAAGTTTGGATCGCATAGGCGGTCCCGTTGGTGTGAAATTTGGGCCGCAGAAGCAGTCAAGGCCCTTAAGTGAAGGCCCGCATAAGCGAACGCAGACCGCAGATACGGAGGTCGCAGAAGCGACATTAGTACCGCAGAAGCGGAATTGCCTGGTCAGTTATATTTAATTCCATCTTCGCGAATATTTGAAAGAATCCAATATTTTCACTTCGGACTGGGAGGTTTTGGTGCGATTGTTGGAGAGGGAATCAAGGGACTTCATTGAGGTAAGGAATTCTAAGCCTAAAATCTAAATCCTATGTGTTATTACATGAATTAAGGGTGAAAAATCAAGGAAATTAGAAGTCAAAAATGGAGGTTCGGGCTTGAAACTTAAGAGAATGAAATTCTGGAGTTTGAGGGAGCATTTGAGCTCCGATTTTGGTAAATTTGATATGTATAGACTCGTGGCGAGACGAGAAATCCAGTAATATGAGTTTGGAAATTTTTTGAGAAGTGGGCCCGGGGCTCGGGTTTTGCTAGTTTTGAGATTTTTGCTATATTTTGATTGTTTTCGATTGGGTATTGTTCCCTTAGCATAGTGTGATGTATTCGCTCTGATTTTGGTTAGATTTGACGTGCGTGGAGGCCGAATTGAGGGAAAAGGCATCGCGAGCTTGAGTTTTCTCCGGTTCGAGGTGAGTAATACTTGTAAATGATATCCTGAGGGTTTGAAACCCCGGATTAGCACATCATAGTGCTGTATTGAGGTGACTTGCACGCCGGATAACGGGCGTGGGATAGAGCACAGTTAGGGATTGTGACTTGTTCCGTCCCGCTTAATGAAATAACTACCTAATTGATTGAAGCTTAGTTGATATTCTTATAGAAATAGATTGATTGCCATGTTTGGGCTTCGTGCCAACTATGTGAAATCTTCAGGGATTGATATCACTGCTTTCGCATTTTTTGTGCATACTATTTGATCTCGGTCTGGCGATTTAATACTAATTTGTAAACTCAGTCATTTTTCTAAGGTTTGAGAACTTAAACAACATGTTATTGACGTTTTGAACTGTGAACTGTTATTTGATATTGCCCGAGTGGCTTATGTGCATTTCTAGACTGAGCATAGATCGGGCTATGCACCGCAGCAGTATTGCATGTGCATTTCTGGACTGAGGATGGATCGGGCTGCGCGCCGCAATGGTGTGATATTGATATTGCTCTTGGGCTGTAGGAGCCCCTCCGGAGTCTGAACCCCCACAGTGAGTGCGAGTACCCAAATGGATCGGGCTGCGCGCCACAACGGTCATGTGCATTGCATTGCATTCATGCATTTGTTCCTGTTTGTACTACGTGGCATGACATTCAGCACTCTCATATCATTGGCATCCTTGCTATTCCTTGCACTGTTACAAGATAACCTGGTGTTATTTGTAATGGAATGTTGTGCCCGAGGGGCTGACTTATGTGCAGACTTGCACTATCTGATTATGCATTCAATTGCTTGACTGTTTGGAAAAGGATATTTTTAAAAGAGGTTTTTAACTGAGCCAGATATTTTCTAAAGGATTTTCACGGAATTACTGTTTTCTCAAGGGTCGTACTGTCCTATATAGCACGATGGAGTGCTTTACGTATTTTCTTACCGCTCAGTTATTATTTACTCTTATTACTCATTGAGTTGGATTACTCACTTTACTCCATGTACCTCGTGTGCAGTTGCATGTATTGTTCACCCGGTAGCGGGTTTTGAGCTGATTGAAGGTATCACTATTGTAGCGGAGTAAGGTGACCGCCAGCGTCCATGGCACCTAATTTTCCCTTCTTTGATTTTAAATTTGATTCATGTAAATTACAGACTCTGTAGTTGTGTTCAGGATTCTTTAGATGTTCATGACTTGTGACACCCCGGTCGGGCTGTGTTGGGGGGTAAATATCAGTTATTAATGTCATTAAGTCGTATTATTCATTCATTTATGTTTGTTAACTATTAAAAAGGGGCATTATTGTTCTGTTGGCTGGCCTTGTCTTTACGAGAAGCGCCATCACGATCGCGTTTGAGAATTGGGTCGTGACAATCTCCCTGTCTGATGCCTCTTGTGGGTGTAAAATAGTCTGTAGGTTTGCCATTAATCAAAATAGAAGTTTTAGCAGTTGTTATGCATGACATAATTAATTTAGTAAAAGTGGAAGGAAAATTTAGGGTGATTAATATATTATGTATAAACGACCATTCTAATTTGTCAAAAGCTTTTTCAAGATCCAACTTTAAAAGCATGTTTAAATCGTTACCCTTCATTATTTGAAATTTGGTAATGATTTCCTGTACAATAATAGCATTATCAGCCACTCTTTTATTTTTCTGGAAGCTAGATTGAGTTGGATGAATAATATGTTCCAGAACAGGTTTTGGTCTATTTACAATTATTTTTATAATAATCTTATAGATTGTATTGCAAAGACTAATAGGTCGAAATTGTAATATTGTTGATGCATTATTATTTTTACGAATTAAACAAAGGAAGGTTGTACTAATAGACGGATCAATCTGATGTTCATAGAAAACTTTATGACAAAAATCTTTAACGGAATCACCTATTATATCCCAATATTTTTGATAAAATAAAGGGTGAAGACCATCTGGTCCAGGTGCTTTTAGAGGTTTAAAGGATTTAATTGCATTTATAATTTCACAGTCTTGCAATAATTTTGTTAAACAAGACTGATCATGTGGTGTTAATACATTAAAAGGTTGTAAAAATTTTTTTGTAGTAGAAGTAGTTTTTAATTGTGAAAAGATGTTGATAGTACTGTGTAATATTATCCTTAATGTGATGAGGGTCAGTTATCCAATTTCCCCCTTGATCTTGAATCACAGTTATACGATTATGTCTCATACGATTTAGAGTACTAATGTGGAAAAAAATTATATTTGCATCACCACCATTTAACCAATCAATACGTAACTTTAATTTCCAAAAATCCTCCTCAAGCTTAAGAATTTTACTAAATTCTAGTGTTAATATATTTCAGGTTATGTAAAAAAGTGCTAGTTGGATAATTAAGAGAAGATTGAAACTGCCTAAACGAGCCAGTATTTTCTTTTTACGTTTAAAGATATTACGAAAAGTTGATTTATTCTATTCTTGTACTATATCAGTGATTTGATTAATAGCTAGTAGTAATTGTAAATTATCTGGCCATGCTTGTTCAACTATTGATGAGAATGAAGGGTGTGTAGTCCATATAGTTTCAAATTTAAAAGTGTTGTAGTTCTAGTTTAATGGGATAATGATCTGTGAGTACGGGAAAGGTGTGTAACAAGTGCATCAAGGTATTGATTTAGCCAGTTATAATTAGCCAAAATACGTCAAAACGTTCAAGCATATTAAAATTATTATGCCTACCATTCGTTCAAGTATAACGACTTCCTTTATAACCCAAATTAGTTAGATGACATTAGTTTTTACAATC
The DNA here is from genome assembly GCA_026770625.1 of Nicotiana glauca. NCBI lineage: Eukaryota > Viridiplantae > Streptophyta > Magnoliopsida > Solanales > Solanaceae > Nicotiana > Nicotiana glauca. The sequence continues at coordinate 40,823 of MU732212.1, forward strand.
TAATAATTTATTTGATCGTGAATTATTAATACGTAAGCCACCAAATTTATCATCTGCATATAATATCTCATTAAAATCGCCACCTAAGAACCATGGGCTCTTATAATTATCATATACACACATTAGATTTTGCCATAAGGATTGTCTATTTGCTAATTCAGTACTAACATATACGGTAGTAAATAAACACTTAAAAGAAAAAGGGAGCACCTGAATATGGCAATGGATTTCTTGTGTACTGGTGGCCACTGGTTCCACATTAAGCACATCGGAAAGCCATAATATAACAATTCTTCCAGACTGACCTAGAGCAGCAACCTCGATCATACTAGTGAAATTAAAGTCTTCCTTCAATATTTGATGGCTTTGACAGTGTGTTTCTAACAGTACAACCAAAGATGGGCGAGTGTTTTGCTAATTTATACAACTATATTAAAAATATGAAGGTCCTTAGCGGAATATCGTTCGCCTTATTTACCCTGTATAAATATATTTTATATTAAATAAAATAGTAATTTTAGTGACATATAGTCATTTTAATTAGTTCCCTAATATTCAGAAATAGTCATTAAATTATTTACCTAATATTTAGAATTATGATATAAAAAATGAAAATCATATAGTTATTTAATTCAAATTGTTTCACTTTCCTTCCAATTCTAGGAGTCCTTCACTATCAAATCCCTTTAAACTTATGAGTATTTTATAAGTTTACGCATATTATCTTTTTGTTATAATTGTTTTTGTTTAAGAGTCCCTTGTTTAACCAAAAAATGAAATTTTAGTTAAAGTTAGAATTTAGAAGAGCACGGGTTACTGATAATTGAAGAATTGTAAAGAATAGAAGTTATTAGGGAAAGCAAAATGATAATTGAAAGAACTAAATGAATCAAAGTATTATTCTCCAATATTTCGTGTGTACAACTGATCGTATATCTCCCTTTTATAGCCTTCTTTGAAGATATCCGTTTATTCTAATTATAACGAGTCTATTATGAGACATTAAATGTATTAAATGCACCGTTATACAATCATTACATATGAAATATTTTCTTTAACGTATTCAGCATTTATTGCTCTTTAAATGATGCATCTGCACTCCTTTCTATAGCTAGATTAATTCCTTTTGATTCTTGAATATAAATGGCTTAAATAGGTACGGGCGTTGTGTTACTTAACCGATGTCCCGTGCCTCTCCATCTTTCTTTGCCCGTATTTATTGCAACCCCTGTCTCGTGACTTATCATAATTCTTTGACCGTTTGACCAACCCATGTGTCTTGACACATCATCTTTATATTAAATAAAATTTTCCCAATACATCCTTGTTCCCCCACTTTCCATTTATTCATCAGTTTAAATATTTGGAAAATGGATAAAGGAGAATTTTTGTCACCATTAATGCTCTTACAGAGTTGACGCTTCACTTATTACTTCCATTTAATGCGCTAAACACGTGTCATCTTCTTATTGATCTTACAACTGGGCAGCACTTTCTTAGGCTTTTTTTTTCCAGCTTCCCTGTTCACAAAGTGTCAGTTATCATTATTATGGACTTTCCATCACCACACTCTTTCCTTCTGACGGTTACTCACTAGTATAAATATAGCTTCTATCTTTGTCTTCTACCACATAAAGCGTATTAAACACTTTAATTTTTCAAATCTTTTATTCACTTCTTCTTCACTTCAATCTTCTTCGTCGTGGCTTATCCAAACCCTAATCCTAGGAGGACTCCTATTTTAGATAACTTCCCCAACGCCCCCATTAGGCAAATAAGAGGCGCTGGTGGTAGGCTTCGCAGTCTAGGATCTGTTCGTGATGGTAGTTCATCTACGCCGTCTTCCAGTTCTGGCCCCGCTTCTGGAACTAGGGGTTCACATTCTCAAAGATTTTCTTGCAGAAGCAAAGAACCTTCCGAGCCTTTATGCGAACCTTTAGTAGAAGAAATAGTTCAAACAGACCTATGTTTTTATCATAATAGAGAATCTCTCAGGGTCCAAGTGGCCTCTTTAGATCGAGCTGATGCTTATCCTTCTCAACTTACTGAACCCTTAATCCCCATAATTCGCAAAGATTGTCATTGGGATGATGATTTTCCCATTATCATTCCTAACCTAAATCAAAGAATTACTTCTTATATCATTGGATTTTCTTTTGTTTATACGTACCTTTTTACTTTAGGGTTTAAACCAGCCATTGATCCAGTTATTCTAGATTTTTGTCGCTTTTTTTTTATGTCAGTTTAGGTCAAATTGGACCAATTGTTTGGAGGACTGTCCCTTGCTTGAGGCATCTCATCAATTTGGCAAATGTTGTCTTTACTTTCCTCCATCTAATTCATCTCTACTCCCCTAGGCTTTTTCGCAATGGCATTTTTACTTTAGCAGCCATGAGTAAGAGAATCTTAGTAAGTTCTGAAGACGATAAAGACTGTGGCTGGTATGCTCGATTTGTTGCTGCTCCCACTGTTGGTTTAGTGGGTAATGATAATGTTCACTTCCCTGAGAAGTGGAACTTTGCACGTAAGTTTGATGTATTTTTCGTACTTTTTCTTCTTGTACCTTTTCTTCTTTAATACCACCCCTCCCCCTTTTTTTCTTTCTATTTTTCAGCAACTACGGGAGTTGTGGAAATTGTGTCCAAGTTTCGTAGCTGGGTAGACAAATTGTTGAAGATCGCTCTACTGGACGATCGCTCCTGGAAAAATCATTCCAACCGTTATGGTTGGAAAGAAAAGACTCATGGTAAGAGTGTATGTTTCATTTTTACCGAATATGAATACTTTCAGTTAGTATTTTAACTTGCCATCCTTCTTTTTATCAGGATTTTCCATTCGAGGGGTTACTGCTGATGCAGTCGTGGCTTTTCGTGCCTCTTTTGGTGCCTCTTCAAAAAGAACTCGAGAGTTAACCTTGGGTTCTTCTTCTTCAAAGAGAAAATCTTTCGAGGAAGAAGATTCTGAAGAGGATAAAGAAGGAAATTCTCTGGTGTCAAGGCCACATGCTAGAAGACGTGTTATTTCTGATAGTGAAGTTGATGCCTCGCCCCATCCTTCTCTTTCCGAGCCTGTTGTTACCCCAGTTGTTATCCCTGATGATGATGAAGATGACGTTCCCCATGACACTCAAGAATCTATTGACCGGCTTTTCTCTAGAGGTTTTGGTAGTGGAGACTTAGGGCCCGTTCTAGATGAGGTGCCCCTATCTTCTTTCTCAACCCCCATGCCAGATATTGCTTCTTTATCCGCCCCAGCTGTTTCCGTGCCTTCTTATACTATTTTAACTTCTTTCTCTACTCCTTCCTTGCCAATTTCCCAACCTATTGTTCATCATATGAGGGTGGGTTCATCGAGTAGAAGCGCTGCTATGAGGAGTGTGACTATTGAAGTTCCAGCTGATAGCAACCTTTTGAGAAAGTCTGGGCAGGCAGACGTTTGGCTCGAGCCTTTAATTGGACCAATTGAAAAAACAAAACTAGAGAGCCATAGCAATCTGACTTTGATGAATGATATTGTGCATCTACTTTAAAGGTATATTTTTTTTTCTTTTCTAAAAATAATTCCTATCTCCTTGGATTCTCATTTCCCCTTCTCTTTTTTCCTTTAGGCCAATCTCATTGGTGCAAAGCTAATGAACAAAATCCCTCTTTTGGAGAAGGAAACACGTGACTCTCAGTTGGAAGCAGCTAATTGGAAGGAGAAATTTGATGGTGATCAGATTACTATAGAAGATTTACAAGAAAACAAGAGTACCTTAGAACAACAGGTTCGAACACTCACTTCTGAGCTGGGGGTCATCAGGGCTTCATTGAGTCAGGCAGAAAAGGAAAGGGAACACCTTGAGTCTTCATTTTTTGAACAGATATCCAAGGCCAGTGAAGAGATCAGGGCATTGAAGGATCTTTTGAATCAAAACAAATTTATGCCGGGGAGCTAGTTTAGAATTTGACTAAAACACAAGAGGATCTTCGAGCCTCTGCTGATAAGGTGCATACTTTGGAGAGTGCTCACGCCACCCTTCAATCATCTTATAATTCTGTTTTGGCTGAGAACGAAGAACTTAAGATTGAAGTCGCTGCTTAGGAGAGAGATTATGAGCTCCTTGAAGAGAAAACTGATGTTGAGGTAAGTTGGGCTTTCTTAAATTCTCGTCGTGACACCTTAGTAGAAATGGGCCAAGAAGGCTTCAATCTGGAATCAGAATTAGCCAAGGTAAATGAAACCATTGAATGAGCTCAACAAACACAAGATTTTTCATCTCCCAAGGTTGAAGCTCCCGTGATTGAAACTTTTTTGGCTGAAACTCCCGCAGTTGAAGCCCCCGTGAACGTTGAAATTGCCATGAGTGTCGCATCTTTTTCAAGCCCAATCGTGCCTCTTATTGCAAGCCAAGCTGAGACTTCATTTGTTAGTGTTCCAGTAGTTGTGATTGAAGATCAACCCGCATTTGTTGATGATCCTACCCAAGTTGAGCCCGTTGATGATCCTTCCTCAATTCTTTCTTCTCAGTGAAAAAATTTACATTGCTTTAAATTCCCATTTTGCAGGTACCTTTTTGGAAAACTATGTTTAAGGTTCTTGGATTTTTTTTTGAAAGTTTTTTGTAATCAAACCCTTGGTTATCATTTGAGGGTTGATTTTGGAATGGAAGTCCCTAAGTCTCTCATGGGGCAGTTTGTATAAATAATCTCATAGTTTTGTGACTAAGTTGTTTCTTAGTCTTAAGTACTCAAGAAGTTCTTTTGGTTATCATTTTAACTTCTGTTTGTTCTTATTCTCGCCTTTATTCTTAAGGACTTATAGAATAACTTTGCATTTTTATTCTTTGAAAATGCTTCTGTTAATCTCATGATTCAAATATGAGTTTCATAAAAAAAGGCCCTTTTATATTACAATACTTAATGAAAAAGACGTCTCAACTTCATAATGGTGATAGCATACGATAAAGGAAATAGGAACACACATGTTTCTTTGAATTAACTTGACAAGTTTTTATTTTGAACTTTGATAAGTTTTAAATAATACTTTACATGTATTTGAATTACATCTATAACTTTCTCCTAACTATTTTTCTTGTAATATATTTTTAAGAAAATAATAAACACGAGGTTTTGCCTTTACAACCCGTTTCATTTCAAAATAACAAATGCAAGGTTTTTTCTTATAACCTGCTTTAGTACATAGCTTTACCCTTACTGTAGTAAGGTTTTCTTTTAGCCTTGACTCGTGACTTCGTGACTTTTACTCTGCACTTGACCACTTGACTTTTCAGGCTTGATTTTTCTTTAATATTCTTTGACTTCTTTATACTTACTCATATATATTATGTAGTCCCCCAAATGTTTGAGTGTTGAAGTATGAAGCCTCGAGCACTTGATTGTTCCCCCCTTTTGGTCCTTTTCCTGAAAAGGAAAAACGCACGGGACTCGGAGGTAAGATTTTAGATGAAGACTGACTAACATGTTTATATTTCTATCAGAATAATTGTAACCCTAGGCTAGGAATTTTAGTTTACTCCATTTGCCTTACAAGTCGTGACTCATCATTTAGTACGGTTTAGGGTTTTGCCTAGCATCTAAAATCGTTAGTAAAATTTTAACAATTCAAAAATAAATTTTAAAAGATATGTACCTGATCGTGGGTATTCCTTAGAAATAATATCTTTTCAATTGAACTGCGTTCCAATGTGTTAGTAGCACTTTACCATCCGTTGTCTCCCGTTCATATGCTCCTTTGCCGGCAATACCACAAATTCTGTAGGGTCCTTCCCATGTTGGACTTAATTTTCCCGTATTAGCTGCCCTTGTGGATTGAAAAACTTTTTTGAGCACAAAGTCCCCTATTTTAAAAAATCTTAGGCGAGCTTTCCTATTGTAGTACCATTTTATGACTTGCTTTTGTGCTGCCACTCTTACCAACGCAGCTTCCCTTCTTCCTTCAAGTAGATCGAGACTCATACGCATTTCTTCATTATTGGATTCTTCAGTTGTGTGTGTAAACCTTGTACTTGTCTCCCCTATCTCAACTGGAATTAAAGCTTCAGCTCCATAAACCAATGAGAAAGGTGTTTCTCCCGTACTTATTTTTGTTGTTGTGCGATATGTCCATAAAATACCAGGCAACACTTCCAGACAATTGCCTTTGGACTCTTCCAAATGTTTATTTAAATTATTAATAATAACCTTATTTGTTGACTTTGCTTTCCCATTACCTACTGGATGATAAGGTGTGGACGTAATCCTTTTAATTTGGCAACTTTGAAAAAAAATTGTGATTTGTGCCCCTATAAATTGTGGGCCATTGTCACATACGATATCCTTGGGTACTCTGAATCGACGAATGATATTGTGCCAGATCAAATCTGTGACCTCCTTCTCTCGTACCTGTTCGAAGGCTCCTGCCTCTACCCACTTAGTGAAATAATCAGTAAATACGACCAGAAATTTTACTTGCCTTTTTGCTTGTGGTAATGGACCCACGATATCCGTTCCCTACTTCATAAATGGCCAGGGTGCGATGACCGGATGTAGCAACTCCACTGGTCTATGCATATTATTCCCGTACCTCTGACATTGATCACATTTAGCCACAAAATTTTCCGCTTCTTCTTCCATTTTAGGCCAATAATAGCATGCCCTAATCAAGGTTCTTACCAGTGATCTTCTTTCGGCGTGGTTTCCACAATGCCCATCGTGTATTTCTCTCATTACATATTCTATTTGAGAGGGTCCAAGACATCTAGCTAAGGGGCCACCGAACATTTTTCGATACAAATTACCTTGATTTAGGCAGTAACGAGCAGCCTTTTTTCGAAGCGCGTGAGCTTTTTTCTTGTCATCAGGAACGTCCATACTGTAAAAAAGCAACGATCTCGTTTCTCCAATCCCAAGTTAAATTATTAAAAATTACCTCATTTTTGTCATGATCGAGAGTTGAATGAAATAGATGAATAACCGAGGAACTTGCATCACTCGTCACATCAGCTGCAGATGCAAGATTAGCTAAAACGTCTGCTTCGAGATTCTCATCTCTTGGTACCTGCATAACTTTCCAGATTTGAAATTGCTTTATTAGTTCTCGCACCTTTTCTAAATATTGTTGCATCCTGGTTTCCTTGGCTGTATAAGTCCCCAGCATCTGGTTAACTACGAACTGCGAATCGCTTTTTATTATGATCTGATTTATGCCCAGTTCTCGAGCTAAGTCTAAACATGCAATCACATCTTCATACTCTGCCTCATTGTTAGTTACTGAATGATATTTTATTGCTTGTCGTATAGTTTCACATGTAGGTGGTACCAAAACAATCCCTAAACCTGCTCCTTCCACGTTAGATGAACCATCAGCAAATAAAGTCCAAATTCCTGGATTAGACCCATTAAGTATCTGTACTTCTTTTTCTACTTCTAATTGCATCCCTTGGCTAAAATCAGCCATGAAATCAACTAATACTTGTGATTTAATAGCATTTCTAGGTTGGTATATATTTTCATATTCACTTAAATCTATAGCCCATTTAGCCAACCTACCTGATAATTCATGCTTATGTAATATATTTCGCAAAGGATATGCAGTAACTACAACAATTGGATGACATTGAAAATGAGGTCTCAATTTCCTAGATGCCATGATTAATGCAAGAGCCAGCTTTTCTAACTGAGGAAACCTTGTCTCCGTATCTAACAGAGATTTACTAACATAATAGATAGGAGATTGTTTACCTTGTTCTTCTCGAACCAAAATCGCACTTACCGCTATCTCTGAAACAACAAGGTAGATGAGTAGTCTTTCCTCAGCCTTTGATTTTGCGAGCAAAGGTGGATTTGACAAGTATACTTTCAAATCTCTGAGTTCATGTTGACATTCTTCATTCCATTCGAAATGATCCTGCTTTTTAAGAGCTGAGAGGAATATAAAGCATTTCTCTGATGACTTAGAAATAAATCTTCCCAAAGCTGCAATCCTCCCTGTTAATCTTTGAACTTCTTTCTTACTCAAAAGTACATCAGGGATTTCCTCAATGGCCTTAATCTGTGCAGGATTTACTTCAATAACACGGTTAAAATAAGAAAACCCAAAAACTTACCTGATGCAACACCAAATGCATATTTTTCGGGATTTAATTTTATATTAAATTTTCGCAAAATCTTAAACGTTTCAGAGAGATGCGATATATGATCTATGGAATGTTGCGTTTTAACAAGCATATCATCTATATAAACCTCCATAGTTTTTTCCAAATGTTCTTGAAACATTTTGGTAAGGACGTTGCTCCTGCATTCTTTAAACCAAAAGGCATTACCTTATAGCAATAAGTCCCTCTGTCTGTTATGAATGATGTTTTTTCTTCATTATTTGGATCCATTTTAATCTGATTATAACCTGAATATGCATATAAAAAACTTAACAATTTGTGTTCTGCAGTAGCATCAATTAGTTGATCTATATGAGGTAATGGAAAAGAATCTTTAGGACAAGCTTTGTTAAGATCTGTATAATCTACACAAACTCGTCATTTACCATTATTTTTTGGTACCACGACAATGTTAGCTAGCCATTCAGGATACTTTACCTCGTGAATAGACCCATTTTTTAATAATTTGTTTACCTCATCTTGAATCACCTGATTTTTGAAAATGCCTTGCTTTCTTTTCTTCTGTTTGACATGTGGATGGGATGTATCTTCATTCAATTTGTGAGTCATTACCTCTGGTGGTATAACTGTCATATCAGAATGGGAACAAGCAAAACAATCTGCGTTAGCTTTTGAAAATTCAATCAACTTACATTTCATCTTCGGGCTAAAATTGGCTCCTATGTACACTTTTCTTTCTGGCCAGTGTAAAAATAAAACCACTGCCTCCAATTCTTCTATTGTAGTTTTGATTTTTTCATTCTCTTCTGGTTCTTGAATGAAATCGGGTCTTGAATCCATATTCATTTGCCCAGAATCAGCTGAGGTTGATGTTATGTTTCCCTCAACTGAATTTTGTAATTGCTATTTCTCTTCACCTTTCTCATTCGAATTTACCACATAGTTGATGCTCCTGGATGTTTTTTGCTATTCTCCCCTGATTTGATATATTCCCCATGGTGCTGGAAATTTAATAACTTGATGTAATGTCGATGGAATAGCATCCATGTCATGTATCCATGGCCTACCAAGAATTATATTGTAAGCCATTTCCATTTATACTACTTGAAATTTTGTATCCTTGACAACACCTTCCGCAAATGTAGCAAGCATCACTTCCCCTTTTGTTACGACACTAGAATTGTCGAAACCTGACAAAGTATGCGCTTTTGGCACCAATTTTTCCTCTGCTTGCATTTCATGTAGCACTCGTAACAAAATAATATTCACAGAACTACCTGGATCAATTAAAGCTCGTTTGACGTTAGTATCATGTACGAGTAAAGATATTACCAGTGCGTCGTTATGTGGAGTTAATAAACCCTCAGCATCTACATTATCAAACTTGATGTTTTCTTCTTCTAACACATGTCGCAGCCGCTTCCCGTGGGTAATTGTAACTTTTGAAATTTTATTATCTGCGGTATATGACACAACATTGATGTCTTCGCCCCCACTTATAACGTTAACTGTTATTTTGGGAGAAGGTGGTTTTGGTGGCTCCTGTCTATTTTTCATATATGCATGTTTACCTTTCTCACTGAATGACTCGGTGAGATACCCATTGCTTTAACAAATTATCAACTTCTCCCTGCAAAAATTTGCAATCTGCTGTTTTGTGTCCATGATCGTTGTGAAATTCACACCAATGATCAGGATTTCGTCTATTTGGATTTGATCTCATCTCCTTTGACCATCGTACCTTATTTCCCATGCTTCTTAAAATAGCTACGAGCTCAGAGGTGCTTAAGTTGAAATTGTAACCACCGAACCTTGCTTTTAGACTTCCATCATCATTTCGTTACCCGCGTGTGTTCCGATTGTTCCCAAATCTTGAAGTCGAGCCTGATTCTCTATTCCTCGATCTATGATCGTACCTCTGACTGTCTTGATTTGATCGAGAGTCTCTTCCCGTGGGTCCCATATATGGATCGTACCTGTTTTTACCAGATACTTTTTCATTTTCTACACGCCTTGAGCTTACTTTTTCTTCTTTTTTGTGCTGTAAAATAATATCTTCTTCGATCCTCATCTTTGTACTGTATCTGTTGTAGACATCATTCCACGTTGTTTCTAGGAATTCTCGAAGGCTTTCCTTGAGTCGCCTCATATCTTCTGAACTCTTCTCATTTAAATTGCTGGTGAAGGCTATGGCTGCCCAATTATCAGGTACTCATGGTAATGCCATTCTTTCCCGTTGAAATCTGTCCATGAATTCTCTAAGAAACTTCGAATCTCCTTGCTTGATTTTGAATATGTCCTCTATTCTCTTTTCAACTTTTTGAGCCCCCGTGTGTGCTTTGATAAATGAATCTGCAAGCTCAGCAAAAGAATTTATAAAAATTTCAGGTAAAAGAGAATACCATGTTAGTGCTCCTTTAGTGAGCGTTTCACCAAATTTTTTGACCCAGATTGATTCAATCTCCTGCTTAGTCAAATCATTGCCCTTGACACCTGTTGTAAATGCAGTAACATGATCTCGCGGGTCTGTTGTCCCATCATACTTTGGAATATCAAACATCTTGAACTTCTTTGGAATTGGGAGAGGGGCGGCACTTGGCTTCCAGGGCTGTTGAGAATACTTATCCATGTCTACCTCCTTGACCACCGGCAATACCCCGGGTATTTTCTCTATGCGGTCACTTTTCTCCTTAAGTTATTTCTGCAATGTTAGTACTAGATTTTGTAAATCGGAATTAACTGGATTACCTGGGTCTCCCTCCTGTGTTTCACTGGGGATTCCACCGCTACCTGAATTAACCAGTCCAGAACGAGGATTCTTCAAAGTATTGTTATTTGGAGTTGGTGTGGATAGAGCAGCAGGTAATTGACTAACAAAAGCTTGTAAAGCCTTGTTGACCTGAGTAGCGATAATTTTTTGCAAAGCTTCATCCATAGCTTCAACATTCTCAAATTGAACTTGTCCATCTGTGTGAGATCCTTCGTCGTGGTGAACCTTGTGGAGAAGGAACTAATGCATTATTGTCTCGCAGATCTCCCTGAAGTTGTTGGTTTGTTTGATTTTCTTGGTTTCCTTGGGTGTTGTCATTGTTGTTTGACATAGTTGATGCAACAAAGAAAATCAAGCTAAGATATAACTGATTATCAGATTCCCGGTAACGAATCCATTTGTTTAACTAAAAAATAGAATTTTAGTCAAAGCTAGAATTTAGAAGAGCACGAGTTACTGATAATCGAAGAAATGTAAAGAATAGAAGTTATTAGGGAGAACAAAATGATAATTGAAAGAACTAAATGAATCAAAATATTATTCTCCAATGTTTCGTGTGTACAACTAATTGTATATCTCCCTTTTTATAACCTCCTTTGAAGATATCCGTTTATTCTAATTATAATGAGGCTATTATGAGACATTAAATGTATTAAATGTACAATTACACAATCATTACATAGGGAATATCTTCTCTAACGTATTCAGCATTTATTGCTCTTTAAATGATGCATCTGTACTCCTTTCTATAGCCAGATTCATTCCTTTTGATTCTTGAATATAAATGGCTTAAATAGGTACGGGCGTTGTGTTACTTAATTGATATTCCGTGCCTCTCCATCTTTCTTTGCCCGTATTTATTGCAACCCCTGTCTCGTGACTAATCATAATTCTTTGACCGTTTGACCAACCCATGTGTCTTGACACGTCATCTTTATATTAAATAAAATTTCCCCAATACATTCTTGTTGTCCTTTACTTAATCCACTTTTAGGTTTACGAGTTCTTTTTTTTTTTTGGGTTTGGTTAAAAAGTTGTAGTTTTGCTAATTTTCTTTTTCTTGTTTAGAACTCCTTTTCTTCGTATATTAATTTAATTTGATTATACAAAATGAGATATAATAACTCTTTTTTCTAATATATTTGAAATAATTCAAATAAAATTTCTTATTAACTAAATAACATTATTTGTATTTTATTCTTGAAGAAATTATTGTTTTTTTTATCAATTTGCTAATCCAGTGGCCTAAAATAACTTCTGAATAACTTTTCAAAAAAAGAAAGAAAAAAACTCTTAAGTTTTCTAGGATTATATGTGATTGCTGAAATTAAAAAGGAAGCATGATAACTTATGAATTTAAAGTGTTTGAATCATAAAATTAAAATAAACTTTTAGTCGAATATATTGACTGTTGAGGAGAACTTCTATGAAGATTCATCATTTTAGGGAATATTAACTTCTATTATAACTCAAATATAATATTTTAATATATTTATTATATCATATTTTTAATATATTTTTTTTATTGAGATAGTGCACACGCGCAAAGCATGTATTATAAGATTAGTACTAATATAAATATGAAAATGAACGGGAAAAAAGATTCCATATGTGTTTGGGGAAAAAAAATTCACGTTGCTTTGGATGAAAGCAAATGAACGTTAAATTTATGGTTAAAAAATTACGGAATTAAGTTTCCAAAATGAAAAAAGAAACAGAAAACGTTTCCTAAATCAAATCTTTCATAACTTTTCCTATCCAACGTAGGAATGCAAAAATGAAAACTTACTTTTCCCTAACCTACATAGTTAGAATGGGATTAAGAGTATTTTATCATAAATAGACCATCAGGAAAGCATTTACCTTGTTCTTTTTAAGTAATTTTGTTAGGGTGACAAAATTTTCTTGTGTTGCGTTGGTGGTAAAATAATTTGAAGCATGGATTTAGAAGCAGTGTTTATGAGTGTTTTTAGCATAGGAAAAAAGCCAGATAATATATTTGAGTTGATTAAAGCTGCTATAACAGTGGGTGAACGAAAGTATCCTAACGAGTCTAAGAAGCATCAAAATAAATATTAAAGCAGTTGATGAATTCTGGAGTACTGAGTGCTAAAGAAGATTTCAAGAATGGTTACGATTCTTCCATTGAAGAAGAGGAGCAGATGGATGCAATAAAGAGTTTCAAGAAAGACGAGCACAGTTTTTGGATGATGATGATCAAAAAGGAAGAGAACAGAGCCAAAGCAACATTCTGCAGACTACTACTACTATTAATCTGAAATCAGCAACAAAGGTTGACTGCAGCAGAGTTATGAGGAAGAGCGGCGAAGGTTTCAAGAAGACAGACAGTGACGCTGACGCCCAAAGCAAGAACATTACTATGGCATTAGCAGCAACTAAGCGTTACACTGAAGAAATATTAATGAAGAAGAAGAGATCGAGAGTGGATTTTAAATCAAGTAAAAGGAAATATGAGGATAGGTTGGCAGAGCAAAACATAGCAAAGAGAAGGACCATTATGGTGGACTTTCACGAGATGCCTAGGCCAGCTGAAGATCCATGTGCTCCCAAACGCTGCTGGGATAGGAGAAGGTTTTGAGACAATATTGTGACCCATGAGAATCTTTGTGTTGTGATTCAATTGACTTATTTTTTAAGTTAGTCCACTCCAGGGTACAATCCCTTAATTTTGTATATGCAAATTTTATCAATCCATTGAAATAATATTAGAGTTACAATTTCACCTAGTATCTCATGCTTTTAGGATCTGTTATCCGTTACCTTCTAAGATTGTGCATTTATTATTTGTATTGGAAAAAATTATATTTAATATAAAGGTGACGTGTCGAGACACGTAGACCGGTCAAATGGTCAAAGAATTGCAACTAGCCAAGAGGCACCAGTTACAACTGATACGAGCAAATGGTAGAGGAAGCGGCACGGGCAGTTATTCAAATAACTCAGTGCCCGTACCTGTTTAAGTCATTTATATCCGAGAATTAAAAGGAATGAATCTGACAATAGAAAAGAGTGCAGATACGACATTTAATAGGCATTAAATGTGAAATACGTAAGAGAATTTGTATTGAATGTAATGATTATTGAAGAATTTGTGGTTCGAAGATGAACTTTGAGCTAAGAAGTAGGAGAGAACAGAGGAAGAAGAGAACTCATCTTCATTTTCAATTAATTGTATCTGTACAGTATTAACTATCACTATATACTAACATAACTGCTATACAACTGTACTAACTAATTAACTACTAACTATAGTTAGTTCAACTAGTATTAGGCTAACTCTAGTTAAGTTACACCACTAGTTAATACATCCATACTCTCAACATCCCCCCTCAAGCTAGAGGAAGTGAAGATGTTCTTCATCCCTAGCTTGGATAACAAATAGTTATGTTGTACTCTGCTTAGACCCTTGGTGAGGATATCAGCTTGTTGATCTGCAGTATGGACATAAACAGTGTTGATCATCCCTGATTGAATCTTCTCACGCACAAAATGACAATCAATATCTATGTGTTTGGTCCGTTCATGGAAAACAGGATTGGCAGCAATTTGGATTGCTGATTTACTGTCACCGTGAATAGGAACTGGATTTTGCTAAGTAACACCTAAATCCTTGAACAAACCAATGAGCCAAGTGATCTCTGTTACTGTTGATGCAAGGCTCCTATACTCTGCTTCAGCAGAACTTCTGGAGACTGTTGACTGCTTCTTAGACTTCCATGAAATGAGAAAGTCACCAAACTTCACTAGATAACCAGTTATGGATCTTCTACTATTGGGGCATGCAGCCCATTCAGCATCACAGAAGGCTGTTAGTGAGCTTGAGCAATCAGTTTTCATCAACACTCCCAGACCAGGACAACTTTTGACATATTTCACAATCCTGAGAGCAGCATCCATGTGGGAGGATTTAGGACTGTGCATAAACTGGCTTAATGTTTGAACTGCAAATGAAATGTCTGGCCTAGTATTTGTCAAGTATAACAGTCTTCCAAGAATTCTTTGGTATGGTCCTGGATCCTCTAATAGAGAATCATCATCTGTAGAGGTTGTATGTGTATTAAACTCCAATGTGGTCAACTTGGTATTCAGTTCCAAAGGTGAGCCCATAGGTTTAGAACCTGATAGGCCTAGATCAGCAATCAACTCCAGGCTATATTTCCTTTGATGCATCAAAATCCCTTCCTTACTTCTGGCAAATTCAATTCCCAGGAAATACTTCAGTTCTCCCAAGTCCTTGATCTTGAATTTATCTTGCAGTTGTGACTTGGTCTCCTGTATTAGTTCCAAGTTGTCTCCAGTGATGAGGAGATCATCCACATATACTAGAACCACTATGAGTTGCCCTGAGGACTTCTTGGTGAATAAAGAATAGTCTAAGTGACTTTGTTGAAAACCTTATCCAAGAAGTGCTGCAGTGAGCTTGATATTCCACTGTCTAGATGCTTGCTTAAGTCCATATAGTGACTTATGCAATTTGCATACTAGTGACCTGTTGTTGCAGCCTACAAAACCTTGTGGGATAGACATGAATACTTCTTCAGTTATGTCTCCTTGAAGAAAAGCATTGTACACATCCATTTGATGGATGGTCCAATGTTTAGCTGCAGCTAAAGCAATTACACTTCTGACTGTTACTATTTTCACTACTGGTGAAAATGTTTCTTGGTAATCCAGTCCTTCTTTTTTGTTGTAGCCCTTGGCTACAAGTCGTGCCTTAAACCTCTCAACCTCTCCTGTTGCCTTGTACTTGATCTTGTAAACCCATCTACATCCTATAGCTTTCTTCCCAGGAGGTAGTGGTACTATCTCCCAAGTTTTGTTGTATTCAAGAGACTTAATTTCTGCCTTCATTGCCTCAATCCACCTTTTATCCTTTGCAGCTTCATAGTAACTGTTGGGCTCCTGTTCTGAAGAAAATTGAGACAGGTAACTTTGATACTTGTGTGACAATTGATCATAGCCAATGACAACAACTATTGGATATCTGCAACTATTGCTTTGTGTGCTTTTGTCAACTGTTACATAGTCCTTGAGCCAGATGGGAGGTTTAGAGGTCCTGCTTGATTTTATGACAATCTCAACAGGTGGTATATTTAATTCTGGAGCTGCAATAGGTACAGAAGTTGAGGAATTTGTGGGAGAGTTGTCTGAATGTTCAGGAGCTGAGATAAGTACTGGGGAATTCTCAGGATCAGGAACAATAGGTGAATCTGTAACTGGAACGGGGTGTGGATAAGATTCATGATCTGGAGTACTATTATCATAAAGTGTTCTTGTGTTCAAGTCATCCAAGAAGGATTGGTCAATTCCCTCCTCTGGATTCTGGAAAGGAAAAACATCTTCAAAGAAGGTTACATCTCTACTGATGAAGTATACACTGTGCTCAAGATCAAGGAGCTTGTATCCTTTCTGGAGTGTTGCATACCCCAGTAGCACACATTTTACAGCTCTAGGTCCAAACTTGTCTGTTTTAGGCAATAATGAGGCAAAGCATAGACACCCTATGATTCTTAAATGAGCTAAAGAGGGTTGTCTGTGATACAACAATTCAAAGGGTGACTTGTTTCCAAGGACAGTGGATGGCACTCTATTAATAATGTAAACAGTTGTTTCAATGCAATCTCCCCAAAACCTAGCTGGTAGATGACCCTGAAACCTGATAGCTCTTGCAACCTCCAAAATATGTCTATGCCTTCTTTCTACTGCCCCGATCTGTTGGGGTGTATAAGGGCATGAACTTTGGTGTAATATCCCATGCAGCTGAAATAACTCCCTACATTGACTATTAAAGAACTCACTCACATTGTCTGATCTGAACATTTTAACAAGTTTCCCAAACTGAGTTTTAACCATAGCAAGAAAATTTTTAAGGATGAAAATTACATCAGATTTCAACCTTATCAAAAAAACCCAAGTCCATCTGGTGTAGTCATCCACCAATGTAAGAAAAAATTTCATCCCATTATATGTGGCAACCTTGTAAGGTCCCCAAACATCGATATGAATTAGTTGAAAAGTTTCAACACTTCTAGTTGTTTTTATTGGAAAAGGCAGTCTGGTTTGCCTTGCCAAAGGTCAAATCTCACATCTATGAACATTATTGAAATCTAAATTATTTTTGAAACATTGTAATTTTCTGATAACTGGTAGAGGTACATGCCCCATTCTCTTGTGCCATATATCTGGATCCCCTAGCTTCATCACTGTAAAGGCTCTATGACATTGCATCCTTTTGTGTGACTCCACTGATATCATAGTGTATAGTCCATCTTCTTCACCCTCCCAGACCAAAGGTCCTGAAATACACAGAATGTAGGAAAGAAGGAAGCAAAACAGTTCAAATCCTTTGTCACCTTGGAGACAGACAATAGATTGAACTTGAAGGTAGGAACACATAAGACATTCTTAATAGTGTCACCTCCTGACAATTGACAATCTCCTACGTGTGTGATCTTTGCAGAATCTCCTGTTGGTAGCTGGACCTGTCCTGTATTTTCTGTTTGTGTTCCATTGTGTAGTAAATCTTTATTTCCTATCATATGGTTTGTAGCTCCTGTATCTGCAATCCACTTAGGAATACTAATGTTATTGTAGAGAAAAGTACCTGCCATAGCTGCAATAGTACCACTGGATTCACCAATTGAATTCTTGTTCAACAGCTGCAAAATCTGAGAATACCGATCATTTGTGAACATGTGTGTTGGAACTCTATTGTGTGCCTCTTGTGCTATAGTGTTTTCTATTTGTGCTGCTACATTAACTCTCCTCTTAGGTTTAAAATCAGAGGGGTAACCCACTACTTTGTAACAATTCTCCTTCAAATGCCCAGATTTGTTACAAACTTCACATTTCATTAACCTATAACAACTTGCCTTTGTATGTCCCTTCTGGTGGCAAAATTCGCACTCTACACCAAAGTTTCTCCTTTACCTACTTCCTGATTGTGAAGTAAACATTGCAGTAGGCTCTACTTGCCCTGTATGAGTATTAAACTGGCTACTTGAAATTGTTCTCTTACTTTCATCTTGAACTATCATAGCATATGCTTGATTAATGGAAGGAATATTGGTCATCGTTAGAATCTGTCTTCTGGCTTGTTCAAAACTATCATTTAAGCCCATAAAAAATTGTAACAATCTCTGAAACTCCAATTGTTCAATATAATCCTTGATTGGTGGTGGTGGTAATATAGCATCATACTCTGCCCATAGATCTGTTAGCCTTGTGAAATAAACTGACACCGATGAAATCCCCTGTGTTGAAGTGAAAATCTCTTTGTGCAAGTAGTAAAGCCTTGAAGCATTCACTTTATCAAAACGTTCCTTGAGTCGTGCCTAAACTGTTTGAGCATTTTCTGAGAACAAAACACCAGTAAGAAGGTGTGAGCTTACGTTGCTCATTAGCCGGGAAGTAACAATGGCGTTGCAACGATCCCACTGATGAGCTAATCCAGATCCAAAATCACTTTTTGAGGTGGTACCATCAACCAGACACAATTTGTTCTTTCCTAAGAGAGCTAATTTCATAGCTCGACTCCATAGCGTGTAATTTTCCATTCCAGTTAACAGTAAGCCAATTGATAACGAACCTGGTCCATCGGACGGATGCAAGTAAAGTGGGTGATTGTGGTCGAGAACAGGTCCAGTCGATGTTGTAATGGTGTTATTACCTGAATTATCATCAATTGCCATGTCTATTGCAGAGAATCACGTCCAAAAACACTATCAAATCAAAATTAGGGTTTTGATTGTAGGAGACTCGTTTCTGATTTTGTCAGAAATCGAAGAAACAAAGAGAAATTTGAACAAAATGTAGAGGATACGAATTGATTCTCTCGATCTACAATGAAATCCCTAGAATCAATCGGTAATCTGCTCTGATACCATGAAGAATTTGTGGTTCGAAGATGAACTTTGAGCTAAGAAGTAAGAGAGAACAGAGGAAGAAGAGAACTCATCCTCATTTTCAATTAATTGTATCTGTACAGTATTAACTATCACTATATACTAACATAACTGCTATACAGCTGTACTAACTAATTAACTACTAACTATAGTTAGTTCAACTAGTATTAGGCTAACTCTAGTTAAGTTACACCACTAGTTAATATATCCATACTCTCAACACCCCCCCCCCCCCAAGCTNAGTATCTCATGCTTTTAGGATCTGTTATCCGTTACCTTCTAAGATTGTGCATTTATTATTTGTATTGGAAAAAATTATATTTAATATAAAGGTGACGTGTCGAGACACGTAGACCGGTCAAATGGTCAAAGAATTGCAACTAGCCAAGAGGCACCAGTTACAACTGATACGAGCAAATGGTAGAGGAAGCGGCACGGGCAGTTATTCAAATAACTCAGTGCCCGTACCTGTTTAAGTCATTTATATCCGAGAATTAAAAGGAATGAATCTGACAATAGAAAAGAGTGCAGATACGACATTTAATAGGCATTAAATGTGAAATACGTAAGAGAATTTGTATTGAATGTAATGATTATTGAAGAATTTGTGGTTCGAAGATGAACTTTGAGCTAAGAAGTAGGAGAGAACAGAGGAAGAAGAGAACTCATCTTCATTTTCAATTAATTGTATCTGTACAGTATTAACTATCACTATATACTAACATAACTGCTATACAACTGTACTAACTAATTAACTACTAACTATAGTTAGTTCAACTAGTATTAGGCTAACTCTAGTTAAGTTACACCACTAGTTAATACATCCATACTCTCAACATCCCCCCTCAAGCTAGAGGAAGTGAAGATGTTCTTCATCCCTAGCTTGGATAACAAATAGCTATGATGTACTCTGCTTAGACCCTTGGTGAGGATATCAGCTTGTTGATCTGCAGTATGGACATAAACAGTGTTGATCATCCCTGATTGAATCTTCTCACGTACAAAATGACAATCAATATCTATGTGTTTGGTCCGTTCGTGGAAAATAAGATTGGCAGCAATTTGGATTGCTGATTTACTGTCACAGTGAATAGGAACTGGATTTTTCTAAGTAACACCTAAATCCTTGAACAAACCAATGAGCCAAGTGATCTCTGCTACTGTTGATGCAAGGCTCCTATACTCTGCTTCAACAGAACTTCTGGAGACAGTTGACTGCTTCTTAGACTTCCATGAAATGAGAGAGTCACCAAACTTCACTAGATAACCAGTTATGGATCTTTTACTATTGGGGCATGCTGCCCAATCAGCATCACAGAAGGCTCTTAGTGAGCCTGAGCAATCAGCTTTCATCAACACTCCCAGAACAAGACAGATTTTGATATATTTTACAATCCTGAGAGCAGCATCCATGTGGGAGGATTTATGACTGTGCATAAACTGGCTTAATGTTTGAACTGCAAATGAAATGTCTGGCCTAGTATTTGTCAAGTATAACAGTCTTCCAAGAATTCTTTGGTATGGTCCTGGATCCTCTAATAGAGAATCATCATCTGTAGAGGTTGTATGTGTATCAAACTCCAATGTGGTCAACTTGGTATTCAGTTCCAAAGGTGAGCCCATAGGTTTAGAACCTGATAGGCCTAGATCAACAATCAACTCCAGGCTATATTTTCTTTGATGCATCAAAATCCCTTCCTTACTTCTGGCAAATTCAATTCCCAGGAAATACTCCAGTTCTCCCAAGTCCTTGATCTTGAATTTATCTTGCAGTTGTGACTTGGTCTCCTGTATTAGTTCCAAGTTGTCTCCAGTGATGAGGAGATCATCCACATATACTAGAACCACTATGAGTTGCCCTGAGGACTTCTTGGTGAATAAAGAATAGTCTAAGTGACTTTGTTGAAACCTGATCCAAGAAGTGCTCAGAGTTGCTTAGGGAATTTGTGGACAAGTTCCAGCGTGAGAGCATGACATTGCCATGTGTACCAGATAACTGGGCAGCTATAGCTTTCACAAGCAATTTGAATGAGAAAAGCTCATAACCCATGAGGCGACTTAAGGATAGCCTTCGTGAATTCCCAACTACAACGTGGAATGATGTTTACAACAAATATAGCACAAAGCCGAGGATTGAAGAGGATATTATTTCACAACATCAAAAGGAAGAAAAGTAAGCTCGAGACGGGCGAAAAACAAAAAAAGGTCCGGTAAAAATAGGTACGATCCATACATGGGACCAACGGGAAGAAACTCACGGTCAAAACAAGACAATCATAGGTACGATCACAGATCGAGGAACAGAGAGTCAGGCTCGTCATCAAGATTTGGGAATGATCGAAATACACGTGAGTCACGAGATGATGACAAAAGTCTAAAGGCAAGGTTATGTGGTTATAATTTCAACGTGACCACTTCCGAACTCGTGGCTATTTTAAGAAGTATGGGAGATAAGGTTCGATGGCCGAAGGAAATGAGATCGAATCCAAACAGGCGCAACCCTGATCATTGGTGTGAGTTTCACAATGACCACGGGCATAAAATGGCAGACTGTAGATTTTTACAAAGTGAAGTTGATCATTTACTGAAATAAGGATATCTTACTGAGTTGTTCAGTGAGAATGGTAAGCAATCTTACATGAAGAACAGGCAGGAGCCTCCAAAACCACCTTCTCCCAAAAGAACAGTCAATGTTATAAATGGGGGTAAAGATATCAATGGCGTATCATATACTACAACTAACAAGATTTCCAAAGTAATAATTACCCACGGGAAGCAGCTGCGACATGTCTTGGAGGAAGAAAATATTACGTTTGATGATGCAGATGCCGAGGATCTATTAACTCTACATAACGACACACTGGTAATATCTTTACTTATACATGATACTAATGTGAAATGAGTTTTAATTGATCCAGGTAGTTCCCTGAACATTATTTTGCTAAGAGTATTATGTGAGATGCAAGCTGAAGATAAAGTGATATCAAAGGTGCATACTCTATCTGGATTTGATAATTCTAGTGTTGTCACGAATGGAGAGGTAACACTCACCATATTCGCTGAAGGAGTCGTCAAAGATACAAAGTTCCAGGTAGTAGATATGGAGATGGCTTACAACATGATTCTTGGGAGGCCATGGATCTACGAAATGGATGTTGTTCCTTCAACCTTTCATCAAGTTATTAGATTTCCATCGCCATGAGGAATTTGTCATATTCGTGGAGATCAACAGACATCCAGAAGCAT
Source organism: Nicotiana glauca (assembly GCA_026770625.1). Classification (NCBI taxonomy): domain Eukaryota; kingdom Viridiplantae; phylum Streptophyta; class Magnoliopsida; order Solanales; family Solanaceae; genus Nicotiana; species Nicotiana glauca. Next base: position 62,859 of record MU732212.1, read on the forward strand.
CAACTCCGTGGAAAATTCGAGTGCGAAGGGTGAAGAAAAATAGCAATTACAGAATCTAGTTAAGGATAATGTAGCGTCAACCTCAGCTGAACAAGGGCAAATAGATGTGGATTCAAGGCCCGATTCCATTCAAGAACCAGAAAAAATGAAAATATCAAAATGACGATAGAAGAGCTGGAGGCTACGGTTTTGTTTATACACTGGCCGGAGAGAAAAGTGTATATAGGAGCCAATCTCAGCCCGGATATGAAACGTAAGTTGATTGAATTTTTAGAAGCTAACGCAGATTGTTTTGCTTGGTAACATTTTGATATGATAGGTATACCGCCAGAGATAATGACTCACAAGTTAAATGAGGACCCATCTCATCCACCTATCAAACAAAAGAAAAGAAAGCAGGGCACTTTCAAAAATCAGGTGATTCAGGATGAGGTGCAAAAATTGTTAAAAATGGATCTATTCGTGAGGTAAAGTATCCTGATTGGCTAGCTAACACTGTTGTGGTACCTAAAAAGAAAGATAAATGGCGAGTTTGCATAGACTATACAAATCTTAACAAAGCTTGTCCTAAAAGACTCTTTTCCATTACCTCGTATAGACCAATTAATTGATGCTACTGCAGGGCATGAATTGTTAAGTTTTTTAGATGCATATTCAGGTTACAATCAAATCAAGATGGATCCAGCAGATGAAGAAAAAACTTCATTTATAACAGACGGGGGGACTTACTGTTATAAAGTAATGCCTTTTGGACTCAAAAATGCAGCTGCAACATATTAGATACTGGTAACTAAAATATTCCAAGAGCATTTGGGAAAAACCATGGAGGTCTATATAGATGATATGCTTGTTAAAACTCAGCATTCTGGAGATCATATATCGCATATGTCTGAAACATTTAAAATTTTGCGAAAATTTAATATGAAGTTAAATCCTGAAAATTGTGCATTTGGTGTTGCATCAGGTAAATTCTTAGGTTTTCTTGTTTCTAACCGTGGTATTGAAGTGAATCCTGCACAGATTAAAGCCATTGAAGAAATCCCTAATATACTTTCGAACAAGAAAGAAGTTCAAAGATTAAGAGGGAGAATTGCAACCTTGGGAAGATTCATTTCTAAATCATCAGAAAAGTATTTTAAATTCTTCTCAGCTCTTAAGAAGTAGGATCATTTTGAATGGAACGAAGAGTGTCAATAGGCACTCAGGAATTTGAAAGCATACTTATCAAATCCACCTTTGCTAGCGAAACCAAAGGCTGGGAAAAGACTACTCATTTACCTTGTTGTTTCAGAAGTAGTGGTAAGTGTTGTTTTGGTCCAAGAAGAACAAGGTAAAAAATCCTCCATCTATTATGTTAGTAAATCTTTGTTAGATGTAGAGACGCGGTATCCTCAATTAGAAAAGCTCACACTTAAATTAATCATGGCATCTAGGAAATTAAGACCTTATTTTCAGTGTCATCCTATTGTCGTGGTAACCGCCTACCCTTTACGTAATATCTTACACAAGCATGAATTATCAGGTAGGTTGGCTAGATGGGCTATAGAGTTAAGTGAATAAGAAATCACATATCAACCTAGAACTGCTATAAAATCACAAGTGTTAGCTGATTTTGTGGTTGATTTTAGCCAAGGGATGCAATTAAGAAAAGAAAAAGAATTACAGGTGTTTAATGGAGATAACCCAGGAACTTGGATTTTATTTACTGATGGTTCATCTAACGTAAAAGGTGCAGGTTTAGGGATTGTTTTAGTACCACCTACGGGTGAAACCATTCGACAAGCTATCAAATGTCACTCCATAACTAACAATGAGGTAGAGTATGAGGTTGTGATTGCAGGTCTAGAACTGGCACGAGAACTTGGCATAAATCAGATTATGATCAAAAGCGATTCACAACTCGTGGTTAATCAAATGTTGGGGACTTATATAGCCAGGGAGTCAAGGATACAACAATATTTAGAAAAGGTACGGGAATTGATAAAGCAATTTCAAACGGGGAAGGTTACACAAATACCAAGGGATGAAAATGTTGAAGCGGACGCCTTAGCTAATCTCGCATCCGCGGCTGATGTGGCAAGTGATGCAAATGCCTCAGTTATTCATTTATTTCATTCAGTTCTCGACCACGACAAGAATGAGGTAAATTTTAATAATTTAACTTGGGATTGGAGGAACGAGATTGTCGTTTTTTTGCAGTATGGAACCATCTTTGATGTCAAGAAAAAAGCTAACGCGCCTCAGATTCTTCAAAGTGGGGGGACTTCATGCTTAAAAAGGTTTTTCAGTCTATAAAGGCAGCTAACGTGGGTAAATTAAGTCCAACATGGGAAGGACCCTATAGAGTTCGTGATATTACAGGAAATGGAGCATATGAACTGGAAACAATGGATGGCAAGGTACTACCTTCGCATTGTTACGATGTTCACCTGAAGAGATACTATTTCTAAGGAATACCCACGGTCAGGTACCCATATTTTAAAGTTTATTTTTGAATTGTTAAAATTTTACTAACGATTTTAGATGATAGGCAAAAAGCTAACCCGTACTAAATGTTGAGTCACGACCTGTAGTGCACACGGAATAAACTAAAATTCCTAGCCTAGGGTTATAATTATTCTGATAGAAATACAAATGGGTTAAGCAGTCTTCATCTATAATCTCACCTCCGAGTCCCGTATGTTTTTTTTTTTCAGGAAAAGGACCACATGATAGAACAATCAAGTGCTCGAGGCTTCATACTTCAACACTTAAACACTTGGGGGACTACACAATATACACAGGCATATGTATAAAGAAGGCAAAGAAGATTTTCTTAAAAATCAAGCCTGAAAGAGTCAAGTGCAGAGTAAAAGTTATGAAGTCACGAGCCAAGGATAAAGAAAACCTTACAATAGTTAGGGTAAAAGTTATGTACTGAAATGGGTTATAAAGAAAAACCTCGTGTTTATTATTTTTTCTTAAAAATCTGTTACAAGAAAAACAGTTACGAGAAAGTTATAGAAGTAATTCAAATACATGTAAAGTATTATTCAAAACTAGACAAAGTTTAAATAAAAACTTGTCAATGTTATTTCAAAAGAAACATGTGTATTCCTATTTCTTTTATCGTATGTTAATACCATTATGAAGTTGAGACGTCTTCTTCATTAAGTGTTGAAATATAAAAGGGCCCTATTTTATAAAATTCATGTTTAATTTAGTTATTCATGAAGTTAACAGAAACATTTTCTAAAGAATAAAAATGCAGATTATTCTATAAGTCCTTAAAAATAAAGGCAAGAATAAACTAAATAGAAGTTCAAAATAATAACGAGAAAACTTCTAAAGAATTAGAAAGCTTAAAACTAAGTAAAAATTTAGTCGAAAAATTACGAATTGATTGTACAGATTGCCCCGTGAAAAGACTTGGGGACTTGCGTTTCCAAAATCGACCCTCAAATGAAGCTAAGGCTTTTATTACAATTTTCCAAAATAAACCCTGAAATGAAACCAAGGGTTTTAAACATAACCTTCCAAAAAGGTACCTACAAAAAAGAGAGAATTTAAAAGGTTCAAATTTATCACTAGGAAGACGTGGGAACTGTATAAGGTGCATCAACGGCAACGGGCACAACTTGGGCAGGTGCATCAATAGGTGTGGGTTGAGCTTGACTCATAGCAACAGGCTTGATAGGGCTCGGAAGAGTTGTTATACCCGTATCAGCTTCAACATTCACGGGAGAAGGGAAGTCCTGCGGTTGCTGAGCTTTTTCAATGGTTTCATTGATCTTAGCTAACTCCGACTCCAGGTTGAAGTTTTCTTGTCTAGCTTCAATTAGGGTATCACGGCGTGAATTCAAAAATGCCCAACTTACCTCAACAACAGATTTTTCTTCAAGGATATCATAATCCTTTTCCTAATTAGCAGTCTCATTCTTTAGCTCTTCATTTTCAGCTAAGGCAGAGTTGAGAGAAGTTTGAAGAGAGGCATGGGAGTTTTCTAAAGCACGCACCTTATCAGAAGAGACTCGAAGGTCTTCTTGTGCTTGAGTTAAGTTTTGCACGAGCTCCCCAACGTAAACCTCTTTTTGACTCAAAAGAGCCTTCAACTCTCTATTCTCTTCATTGTCCTTAGATAATTGCTCTGAGAAGGAGGATTTTAGACGTTCTTTTTCTTTTTCTACTTGGCTTAAGGAAGCTCTTACAACCTCTAACTCTGAAGTTAAAGCCCGCACATGTTGCTCTAAGGTACTCCTACTCTCTTGTAAATTTTCTATATCAATTTGTGCACTCTCAAATTGTTCCTTCCAATTGATCGCCTCCAACTGAAAATCACATGCTATCTTCTCTGAATCACGTGCAACCTTCTCCAAGAGGGGGATTCTGTTCATCATTTTTGTGCCGATAAGATTGGCCTAGAAAAAAAAGGAAAGGGGAATAAGAATCCCAATGATAAAAAAAAATTACAAAGTAAAGAAAGGAGAGAAGGAAAATACCTTCAAAGTGGCGTGCACTATATCATTCATTAGAGTCATGGAATTATGGCTCTCCAGCTTTGCTTTTTCAATTGGGCCAATTAAAGGCACCAGCCATACATCTGCCTGACCTGACTTCCTCAAAAGGCTGCTGTCAGCAGGAACTTCAATAGTTACCTTCCTCATAGCGACACTTCTACTTGAAGAGCCCACTTCCGTATGATGAACGATAGGAGGGGGAATTGTCAAAGGAGGAGTGGTAGAAGAAGTGAAAAAAGTAGAAGAAGGAACAGAAACAGCTGCAGTTGGTAAGGAAGGAATCACGGGCACGTGAGTTGAAAAAGAAGATAAGGGTATTTCATCTAAAACATGCCCTAAACTTCCACTACTAAAACCACTGATGAAAAGTTGATCAATAGACTCACGGGTATCATAAGGAGTGACGTCATCGTCAGGAATTATTACCAGGGTTTCAACAGGTTCGGTAAGAGAAACAGAAAGACGAGGGGAAACTTCAGCTTCGTCATCAGAGACGATGCGTCTCCTAGCTAGTGGCCTCATCACCAAGGAGCCCTCATCTTCCTCTTCTTCAGATTCTTCCTCTTCAACAACTTTCCTTTTCACAAAAGAAGAACCCAAGACTATTTTTCTGGCTCTTTCTAAAGAGATACGAGTCCCCGAAGGAGTACAAGTTCCCGAAGAGACACGAGAGGCCGCAACTGCTTCAACAATAACTCCTCAAATAGCAAATCCTAATAAAAAGAAGTGGGAGTTAGATAAATAAAGAAAAATATACATATATGCGTGAAAGATGAAATAAAAACTCTTACCATGAGTTTTTACTTTCCAATCGTAATGGTTAGAAAGTGTTTTCCAAGACCTGCCATCCATTGGTGCGGTCTTCAGCAATTTATTTACCCAACCACGGAAATTGGAAACATCCTCCACAACTCCCATGGTTGATAAAAAAAAGGGGGAGCAAAATTAGAGAAGTTGATAAACTTGAAGAAAAAGGCACGAGAAGGATAAAAGACTTATGTGCAAAATTCCACTTCTCAGGAAAGGGAATATTATCCTCACCCACTAAGCCAACAGTAGGGGCAGCAACAAACAGGGCATACCAACCACGGTCCTTGTTATCTTCAGGGCTCACCAAAACCCTCTTACTCCTGGCCACTAGGGTAGAAACGCCATTACGGAAAAGCCTAGGGGAGTAAAGGTGAATCGGGTGTGGGAAAGTAAAGGAAACGTCAGCCCTATTGGTTAAATACCTCAAAAAGGCAACAACCCTCCATATGATTGGGCCAATTTGACCCAAACAGACATTAAAGAAATGGCAAAATTCAAGAATGATTGGGTCAATAGTTGGTTTGAACCCTAAAGTGAAAGGGTATGTATAAACAAAAGAGTACCCAATCAAGTAAGAAGTAATTCTCTGATTTGGATTAGGGATAATAATGGAAAAATTATTACTCCAATGGCAGTCTTTACGAATTACAGGAGCCAAAACTTCTGTAATTTGAGTAGGGTAAGCATCAACACGATCTAAAACGGAAACCTGGTTTCTAAGAGATTTTGTGTCATGGTAAAAAGATAGTTCTGAAGGGACTATCTCCTCTACTAAAGGTTCACGTAATGGTTCAGAAGGTTTTTTTACCCCTAGAAGAAGATTTGTGAGAAAGGGAACCTCTGGTTCTAGAAGAAGGACCAGAACTAGGAGAAGGTATAGACGAAACACCACTACGAGTAGACCCTAAGCTACGAAGCCTACCTCCCCTTCTATGCCTAATGGGGGTATTGGGGAAGGTATCAACAATGGAAACTCTCCTAGGGTTAGGGTTTGGTGAAGACATGGCGGAGAAGAATAATGTGAGGAAGAAGTGAACTGAGATTTGAGAAATTAGGTGTTCAATAAGCTTTATGTAGGAAAAGACAAGGAAAGAAGATATATTTATACTGATAAGCAACTGTCAAAGGTAAAGTGCATTGATGGAAGGACCATAATAATGATAACTGGCACTAGTGAATAGTGGAGCCATAAAAAAGCCTTGAAAAGGGCTGCAAGACTGAAGAACCAATGAAAAAATGACATGTATACGGAGCATTAAATGGAAGCGACAATTGAAGCGTCAATTTTGTCATAGCATTAATGGTGACAAAAATTCTCTTTTAATGAAATCCATTTCCCAAATATTCAACTGATGAATAAAAATGGAAAGTGAGAGGACTATCTGTATTGGAAAAAATTGTATTTAATATAGAGGTGACGTGTCGAGACACGTAGACCGATCAAATGGTCAAAGAATTGCAACTAGACAAGAGGCACGAGTTGCTATAGATACGAGCAAATGGCAGAGGAAGCGGCACGATCAGTTATTCAAATAACTCAGCGCCCCTACCTGTTTAAGTCATTTATATCCGAGAATCAAAAGGAATGAATCTGATAATAGAAAAGAGTGCAGATATGGCATTTAATAGGCATTAAATGTAGAATACGTTAGAGAATTTGTATTGAATGTAATGATTATGTAACGTAGCATTCAATGCCTTTAATTACTCATAATAGCCTCATTATGATTTGGGCAAAACGTATATCCCCAAAATATTTATAAAAGGGAGATATTTGATCAATTGTAAGGGCAGAAAACACTATTGGAATATACTTTGGTTTACTTGTTTTTCTTGATTACTCTCTTACTACTTAAATTATTTCCTTTTATACATACTTCTGATTATCAGTAACCCTTGTTCTTCTAAATTCTAGCTTTGACTAAAATTCTATTTTTTGGTTAAACACTATTAAAGTTGGGATGTTGTTACTCTTGATTATGCTTTAAACTTATCTTTTTATTTCTGAGTCTTAGTTGACTATATATTCAGTATTTTGTTTATTGTATTTTTATCATCTTAACTGAACTCTTAGTTTATTCTTGCTTTCCCTTGCACCGGTAGGCAAGCAAATCAGGAAGTCTTTGGACTCACTATCTGCTAACTTACTTGACAGAAAGCTGCACTAATTTCAATTTAGAGTTGAAAAGCATTGCTCAATTTGCAACATTTACTATTAATGGACAAGTTTCTATGATACAACTATATGGACAAGTTTGCGCGCGCGCGCGCACATATATATATATATATATATATGGTAGTTCAAGTAAATTAAATGAATCAGGAACTATCTGCTAACTTACTTGACAGAAAGCAGCACTAATTTCAATTTAGAGTTGAAAAGCATTGCTCAATTTGCAACATTTACTATTAATGGACAAGTTTCTATGATACAACTATATGGACAAGTTTGTATACACACACACACACACACATATATATATGTATGTGTATATATATATATATATATATATATATATATATATATGTATATATATATGGTAGTTCAAGTAAATTAAATGAATCAGGAACTCAACTTTCAGTTGGTACTTGAGCTAAAACACAAATGAATAGCTAGTCGAGAGCATTCAAATGAGAATGGTTATAGTATAGAATATGCAATCAGAGACTATATGTGTAAGGACTTTGATTTTGTATACCTTAAACTTTTAGGAAGAGCAATATTATGCAAAAAAGAATCTTAAAAATGGGATAACTTTACTGCAAGACTGACTAGGCTGAGCTGCCTGCATTATTGCTTTCTACCAAGGCTTATTACCTTTTCAGGTGAAATTTGCCAGCAACGTCAACTTTTTTCTTTCAATGAAAAGCATAAATAACAATAGGCATTAAGTGAGCATAAGTTATCTCTTTAATTTAAAATAAAATTGTCATCGAGATATAATGGTTTAGACATCTTTGATTCCCTGCCTATAAAAATTCACAACTATATTTACTCATGTTAATTATAAGTCACTCTTGCAAGTTTTAAAACTGTGGTAGCATTTTTCTATAGAATAAATTCAATTTATTAAATCAGAAATATTAAACTTCCAATCAAACTTTAAGTGTCTGCAGTCGATCAAACATTGAACGCGATCCAGAGCTGCATGTCTATGCTGCAATAATACTGAAGATCCATTGTCTTCTGGCTTCTGCTCCTCAGTAGTCTTCCTTTTGCGGGGCAGTTTTCTTGAAACTTGTTTCCATTTTGATTCAAACGCACAAGCTACAAGTTCAAACAGAAGTAGAGTTAATAACTTGCTCAATCTCTAAGCTCGAGGTGAAAGCAAGTGAAAACTAACTGCTTTAGCAAGAGAAATTTTTTGTTCAACATTAACTAAAAGGTTACGGTATAAGAGAAAATTTTGTTACATTATAAGAGAAATTTGTTTTTCTGCTATTGAGAATTAGTTGTCGTGGCAAGTATATAAGAAAGAATGATCCACATGATTTCTCAATAAATATCCTGTTTCATCTAAAGCTGAAAAGGTCGACACTGCTTTACAATGACACCCACCCGAAAACAATCAAAAGGAACTTTGTTTTTATAATGGTAGTATTCGGACCAGCTTGCATTAACCTCGACTATTTTACTAGATATCTAGTACATCCCCCCAGCATAGGTAACGGATATTCTATCCATCAAGGCTTAGTCAAATGTGAATAAATCACCGAGCATTTTTTTGTCTCTACTTGGGTAATCAAAGGGACTTACTTAAGAGAAAAGCATAAGCTTCTCAAGCCTGCTGAATTTTATGCCCATAGATCCAAAGATGCAGTCGAGTGATGGTTTTATTTTTAACACTCTTAGAAAAAAGTCTCACCCTCCAGTTTACTGTGAAGAGATGTTTTTGTTTTAGATAGTTGAGGTACTACTTCTCTTAGAAGCAAAGGACCGAGAAAAGATCTCCTTTGATTGTAAAAACCAATCCAATGCTTTTGCTTTTTCAATTGCTAAGCAGATTAACAAAGCTGGAAATGTCCTCTCAGCAAGAGATCCAATCTATCGGAGTCAAAAAAGATTCCGACTAGAAAACCGCATCCAGTCATCTATTCATGCAGGAGTGCGATGAGTGCCCCATGAAAAGCCAATAATATAATAATTGATTGAACCAGGTATTCAGCTTTCTGTAGGACCGCACCACCCATGCATCCCCCTCTCACCCCTTACTCCTAATATGTAGGTTCAGAACTGATCCTAAAGTGGTTAGGATAATCAAGGACATCCCAAACAAATTCAGCACCAATTTTGTTGATAGCGATATCGAGTTGAGAATTGTAAATAATGCCACAGATCGACGCAGTCAATGGAGATGAAGAAGATAAAGGACAAGAAAATAGTACTCCCCCCGGTCGACAATAAGTGACCAATTTGCTTTGGGCACACCCATTAAGAAAATACTAAATTCTAAACGAGAATAGTTAGCGTGACTAAACTACCCTTCATTAAATGATGCACCATAGTTATAGTAGTACTTACTTCTCTTCTCAAATGTGAGGAGTAAATGATTTTTTAAGGATACGTACATAAGGGTAATTTTGGAAAAACAAATTGAATTTTTTCTTGATTATATGAATGGACACTTATTTTGGACCAAAATAAAAAAGCAAATTGGTCACTTATTGTGCACCGGAGGGAGTAAGAAAGAAAAATCCACTTCTGAAATATTGTAAAGTTTTACCGATACACCTAATTTCACACTGGTTAATATTGGATATTCTTGTCCTAAAGTCTTTGCGACCATGGTGATGCTCTAATTCCTCAGATACTCACAAGCAAAGTAATTGCATACCAGACAATCACTTTTAGCTAATCATGTTGTTGGTTTAGAAGACAAGTAATGTTTGGGATGATTAGGTTGTCTTAGTAATGATATAGGCAGGTCTCATCACTACTGATCCTTCTCCAGAACCATTATACTATTATAGCAATCAATTCTTGTAGGTCTGTTCACTTAATGTGCAATGACAGGCATTAGTAAAGGCAAATCAAACAGGGTTTTTCTTGTCCGAAATGACGACGTCAAACTTAAGATCGAGACAGTCGTGAATAACGGCTTGGGACATTTAAGAGTCAACAACCAGCAGGAATATGTCTATTCTGGAGAGCTTCAATGGATTCAGAGTTTCAACTTAGCTATAAAATAGTGTTTCAGGAATAGGCTGCACTACACCTAATCAGAATTTGTTTTGCAACTTGTAAGCCGGATGCTCAGGCTTGATTCTTACCCAGTTAAAAAGATATTGCCAGTATTAAGTCTGAATTGAGTTCAACCTAAGCATAAAGTGAATACATAACACAATGGTAGCACAAATGAGGAAGAGCAAGCCATGGAATCTTACAACAGAAAAGAGGAGATGATCAGTTTGAGGAATGTACCATTAACAGTTAGAGCTCCACTTGTGTAGATTTTTCGCTTAAGTTCATTGATACAATGCTATAACAATGAACAGACCGCTGTTTTTATCTTCAATATTCAGCTACCTAAATGAAATAGACAAAAATCCAAGTGTTTAGCAGTAGATCTAGGCATTGTCAAGTCACTTTGTGCACCTACAGCGGGTAACTTGTGATATGCTTCCGTTTCTTATGAAAACAAGGAGGTGGAGAGAGTCTAAAAGAATTGACAGGTCCCTATTGAAAGGAAAAAAGTAATGCTGTTTGTTGATCCTACATATAGAAGAACTGCAAATGCAACACACGTTGTAGAAAGTGTTAGGCCCTTGCAAACATAACCAATGGTACTGGGAAGTTGTTGTAATCTGTATGCTTCAACGATTACAAACATTTTGGGCCAGATGCGGGGGAAAAGCTATGACTATCCTGTTATGATCCACCTCAAGCCAATGCTTTCACTGTTAACTCCTAACCATGCCTTGGTAACGACTAGAATACTAACAACAACAACAACAACAACAACCCAGTGAAATCCCACAGGTGGGGTCTGGGGAGGGTAGTGTGTACACACACCTTACCCCTACTCCAGAGGAGTAGAGAGGCTGTTTCCGATAGACCCTCGATACAATAAGATGAAAACGTGACAGTGTAGCAGTACATCAAAGGAATCCAGAAAGATAACACAATGAAGTAAAAACTAACAAAAAATTAATAAAGCACCCAACAAGAATAGCATCCAGAAAATAGATGATGAAAGACTGCAGAGAGATTGGAGCAAAGTTGAACATACCATAGCTTGTAACTTCAGCATTTCAGTCACTTGGGAAGCTGATTTGGCAGACAGCCTTTCTAGCTCTTTAGACTTTCAGTTAAGAATACTAAGTTTGATGAAAACAGACACATTATTACCACTCCTCAAAATGCTTATTCATGTCAAGCTCCAGTTCTATCTTAACTAGTAGTTTTCACAAACTCCTTGAATTGCTGAGCGGGATGATGAGCTTGGTCAAAAAATCAAGAGAACAAATGTGGTGGCTACTTTAAATAAGCACCAAAAATGGAGTGGATTACAATCTATGATTTTGTATTTGGTCTAGTCCGCAAGTTTATGCATTAAAACCGAAATCTACATTTCCAGATCACTCTGCTTCCACTAGCACCATACTAGTTATAAGCTCTATTAACTCGCGCTGTCTAGCTGTGAACTTTGCACTCATGAAAAACTATAGAATCAGAACAAAAAGAAAAAGTACTAAGGAGCTTTGATTAATATGGCTTGTTCATTCAAGTGCAGATTTTTTATATAATAGGAGCCTCTGCACCACCATCTTTCAAGTATCTACATGTACACATAAAATGCACAAAGCCACAAAAATGGAAAAGGATCTCTAAAGGGGTGGGGGTTTGTTCAAAATGGACAATGTAATTTTGTGCAATTGCATGAATATAAGGAAAACCAAAAGAAACATCCAAACTGCCAAAGTATAAAGAAGCCACCTCATATGAAATAGTGTATAAAGATTGTACCTTCACTTCTTCCCTCAAATCCTCGAATGAGGCAGGCACAAATCCAAGGTCTTCCCGAGCGGGATGCCTTTGCACCCCCTTTTATTTCACCATTATGTTGTTTCAATCTACCAGAGAGATCACCAATTAGAGGTCAGCAAACTTAGATAGTATAAAAAATAGAAAAAGTTATATGAACAAATGACACAATATAATGATGCAGATTTTAGCTTACAGAAATGTCTATTAAATTTCTGTTACTTGCAGAACATAGAAACCCATTAATCAAAGAGTCTTCTTTTATCCTTTTTTTTTCTTTTCTAGAATAAACGAGAGAAAGATGGAACTAACCGACGAGAGAAATTGGTAGTGACACCAACATAGGTCTTAATTGGTGGATTTGTGGAGAGAATAAGATATACACACCATAAAGACTTGATTTTTTTGCATTTTCGTGAATTATTGTTGGATTCCGTTGAATGTGAAGCTGGCAATTTACAGCTAGTTGATAATTCCGACCCATTTCCTAAGGGATTTGAAGAAGAGAGAAGCTGTGAGTTTGCAGCATCACACTTTCTTGTTTTCTTCAATTTGCTGGAACTTGAGGAAAATGCTATTGGATTTGAAGAAGAGGTAATTTTTACGTTAGCAGGCTTCAAGGATTCAAAATTTGTTGATTTTTGTGGTTTCAGAATATAGGGTTTCGTTGATTTGAAGATTGTTGTTAAGGGCCTAGCCATAACGATGATCCCACAGTTTTGTAATCTGCAATTGACCGTTAGCTTCAAAGAATAAATTTAGATTAAAAAAAAGCTTAATATTTTGTGTCTCATGGAGCTTGTATGAGTCAACTTTTTGTGTCACAGTTTTGTGAATCCAGAATTATATGGACCCAGAAGTGTAGCGTAAGATTGAGGTCCACAATTTTGCGAGATAAAAAGGAGACTCATACAATTAGTGTCAGTTGTATGAGACACAAAATAAAACTTCTCACCCAGGTTGTTTCCACTTATCTTACATGAGTAACGATTTGAGATTTTAAAAATGTAAAAGTTAAACTCATTAGTTATCCCTTTTCTTAATGGATAATATAATTTTTTATCTATATTTGACTCATTTTTACAAAATTTATTATGTAACCTATTTTTTTTTTAAAAGATAATATAAGTAGTTAACTATTTTCTTTTAATCATTTTGTGACAGGTAACTGAGTCCTCACCTAAGGCAATCTCAGAAATTGTTTCATTGGGTCATCGAAAAATGAAATACTCAACAAGGTACAAGACATATTTTTCAAGTGCAAAAATCAACTGCTTGGTGGAACAAGTTTAACCGTTTGGCTCAAAAACAAAATTATAAACCTTCGGAACAAGCAGGAAGATAATGATTAATGGATTAAAAACCAACATTCGGTAATAATAATTCTGTATTGGTGAAAATTAGACTCGCCACGTGGGTCTATTAAATGGTGACACGTGTCAGCAAAGTTTAAAGAAAAGTGAAGAATGACATGTAAAGATGATATGTGAAACACCCCGGGACCGAACATACTCGTACCGTACCTGTTAGCCATGGAACTGATCATCATAAAATAGCCCAGAACAGGTGCAAGAGAATATCTCATAATTACAAATGAGGAAGGAACCAATTACTTCCGGATTATATGGGATTTATCATAATTATACCATCAGTTACAAATCAATTATGTAACGTACAATAAATGCAATAAATGATTGTAACGGTCATAACAAGGCAGTCAATTACAAGATTGACACAACAGGCACGGGATTAACTCAACAAGCACGGGATTGACTCACTTAACAGGCACGAGATTGACTCAACAGGCACGGGATTGACTCACTTAACATGCACGAGATTGACTCAACAGGCACGGGATTGACTTAACAGGCACGAGATTGACTCATTAATTACGGAATTAACTCATCAGTTATGGAACTAACTAATCAGTTACGGAATTCCAGCATTTACATAGTTGTTACAAGTCTTCCAAAAGTAATGGATGGATTGAATAAATGCTCATAATGGACTCATAATTCAAGGAGACTAGTTATTTAGATTTAGCCCTATAAATAGACATACTTTTACCACCGTCAGGGGAATCGAATTTTCTTCTCTACAATTCTATACATTATAATTTATAGCATATTGTTCTCAAGTTAGCCAAAGTTCGGCCCTTCAAGCTCTGTTCGGCTCATTATCCTATCAAGTATCATTCAATAAGAATTCTTTCTTCTCTACTTTATTTTTGTTATATTATCTGTTGAATTTATTTCCCACTTCTCTATCACGTTGTATTAACAAAATTTTATATCTTTCGGATTGAATAGGTTGCTTGTGGCCCGTCATATAAAATTATTGCTTTGACCTTGAAAACTATTTTTTGGGTTAAACAGTTTGGTTCCGTTAACGGGAACTCAAGCAAATTTGCTATTCATCCAAAGATAGTAACAATTTTTGTTAATATTCGCTTGTTTTCAGTTAAAACCTTCATCATGGCCGAAATTTACCAATCAACACAGTTGAGCACAACCAAGTTGGAGATGGCTTTACCATGCAAAATAAAAAGGGAAGAATAGCCATGATAATGATATGTTCGGAGATCAAGCGGATGTGATTCTTGGGTGATCCGAATCTAAACGCAAAAATCTAAAAATAGGTCCGAACAAAAGAGATACGAGATTTTCTTCACGTGCTGGAAAAGATCCGGATCTACCCGAACAAGTAAGCAATTACCTTGCTAAATTGTAAAATTTCATGGGAGAAGAATGAAGATTAGGAGGAACATGAGTAAAACACCCACGAGATTGCTTATAAAGATACCACACCTAACAACTGAAAAAGAAGAGATAGTTGCGGGATGGAATAGATACGAGGAAGGAAGGTTCATTAATAACCTTGGATAATTATACAAATATTTTCGGAAGAAATCATTGAGCTGAAGGCATTAGAAGCCACGAGGTCAAATGCTGAAGAACTAGAAATTATCATTGACTTCCCAAATAGGAAGGATTACGTTGGTCGAGACTCGACACCGAATTTAAAGGTAAGTTGATTAAACTTTTACATGTTAACAAAAATTGATTTGCTTGCCTCCTTGCTAACATAACAGGTGTACCACCGAAGGTAAAGGTTTATATGCTTGATATTGACCCGTGGTATAATCCGGTCAAGCAAAAGAAGAAACTAGAGTCAAATAATAAAACATAAAATTACAGATCTTCGAAAGATTGGTTTAGTCCGAAAAATCAAATCATTCGAACTTTCTATCTAACAACAACACATCATTACTAAATTTTGAGGAGAACGATGATTGCCGGTGCACCAAATTGTCTCGGATGTCTCGGTAAATGCAATTTTAATTCAAGAAGATAAAGGTACACATTATCCTATCTATTACAAAATACTTTTAGATACAGAAACTACATATCTACATTTTGATAAGTTGGCATTAATTGTAGTTGCCCTAAATCTAAGGCTTTATTTCAATGTCATTCAATTCCCGTAGTCACTATATTTTCATTACGCAATATTTTGCATAAACATGAACTGTCAGGAAGTCTAGCTAAATGAGTAGTCGAACAAAATGAATATGATATTGTTTATCAGCCATGTATGACTATAAAATCATAAATTTAGCAGATTTCATGATTAATCTTAGCTCGAACATATTACCTGAACATGTTATTTCTAGGATAATTCTCGGGATTTGGACCTTCTACACAATTAGGTCCACAAGTACTAAACTTTTCAAGTTAGGTACAATGCTTAATGACTATAAGGGAAAGTAGTTAGATAATTCATAAATGTTATTTTATTACTAACAACTAAGCCGAGTATGAAGCATATGCTACAAGACTTAAATTAGCTTGAGGACTCAGAGCAAAAATGTTGATTTAATGATTGATCAAATCCAAGAAAACTATACAACCCAAGAAAATCGAACCGGATGTGCTAGTCTCGGATCTACTGCTGATATCACTGACTCCGAAAGCAGCTCTGGGCTTGAGAAATATCATTTCCGGATCAAACAACCTCGGGATCGAGCTATCCCTTATTTAGGTGATCCCTGATCTATCATCAATTAGAATGAAATGATGTAAGCTTGACTAATTTAATTTTGAATTGGCATAATAAATTCATTTATTACTTGCAGAATGGGACTTTACCCAATGACAAACATGCTCTCGATAACTCTGAGTGCTTCTCATCCCGTACTACCTGCCTTGTTGAAGAAGAATTATATTTGAGAATATTCAAGGCTCCAAAAGCTAAAATGCCACATGGACCAAACAAACAAAATATATGATGCGAAAAATTTATAAAGAAAGCAGTAAAAATTACTCCGATAATAAGGCTTTAAATCGATAACTCATCGCTCAAAATCAAGATATGGCACGATCCTCGATAATATTTTGAAACCTCCGTAGTTCCCGTCCAGAGTACCAAATATTTGATAAAAAGAGCTCTGGTACCGACCCTATATATTGGAAATGGACCATTTGAAAGTCCATCAATATCGAAACTAACTATCCTATTGGGGACTATTAAACTGCAGACTATCAAATTATGATTCCAGTGTTTGAGTTCTCATACCTCAAAACTCAAACACTAGGAAGATTACTTATACTTGAAGATTAGTCAATTTGACCTGACATTATAAGAAGTGATACAAACAATTGATTGCTTTGGGAGATAGAATTCCTAAGAGTATTCCGACATTAATTACCAGCTCAACTCAGTTAGTTGTACTACTCATATCAGGCATAAACACTTCAAACAGTATTGAATAAGTTCTACAAAAATACGTATACTACACGTACACAAAAATGATCGAGAACTCCATGTCAGAGTCAAGAATCCCACGATAAAAAATGAGAGTTTTACATCTAAGTCAAGATAAAGGTATGCAAATATGC
>MU732212.1:80873-93065 GCA_026770625.1 Nicotiana glauca
CAAACTTTACAAACATAAGGCAAAGATTTGTCTTAAAACCCCGAAACATGACATGGGTAAACCAACTGATTATTGACGAAAGGAACATAAGCGGTGGAGTTATCATCTGAATCTCTAAGTTCTGCACTCTTTTTTCCTTCGTCCGATTTTTGTCCCTATTAGGTTTTTTCGGCAAGGTTTTTAATGAGGCAGAGGCAAGGATGAAAAGAATAAAATCTTCCACTTCCCGATCACATCATAGTGAGTAACCGAAAAGTGGAGGGACTATCTGTATTGGTGAAAATTAGACTCGCCACGTGGGTCTATTAAATGGCGACACGTGTCAGCAAAGTTTGAAGAAAAGTGAAGAATGACATGTAAAGATGATATGTGAAACACCCCCGAGACCAAACATACTCGTACCGTGCCTGTTAGCCATGGAACTGATCATCATAAAATAGCCCAGAACATGTGCAAGAGAATATCTCATAATTACAAATGAGGAAGGAACCAATTACTTCCGGATTATATGGGATTTACCATAATTATACCATCAGTTACAAATTAATTATGTAACGTACAATAAATGCAATAAATAATTGTAACGGTCATAACAAGGCAGTCAATTACAAGATTGACACAACAGGCACGGGATTGACACAACAGGCACGGGATTGACTCACTTAACAGGCACGAGATTGACTTAACAGGCACGTGATTGACTCACTTAACAGGTACGAGATTGACTCAACAGGCACGGGATTGACTTAACAGGCACGAGATTGACTCATTAATTACGGAATTAACTCATCAGTTATGGAATTAACTAATCAGTTACGGAATTTCAGCATTTACACAGCTGTTACAAGTTCTCTACAACGCACTAGAGTGTGACTAGCTAGTTATGAGGTAATCTTAGGATGTTACTGATTAGCTACCGATACAGGGAGTTATCTGTTGGATATTAGTATACCTTTCATCTATTTCGTATTTCCTACATTTTTCATATTGCTGCTATTTTGTTATTTTATGTTATGTTGTGTATTTTATGTTATTTTTAGTCTGAGTCTATTGATAGTACTAACTTATCGTCTCTTGTTGCTGTCTTGAGCCGAGGGTCTCCTGAAAACAGCCTCTCTGCCTCCCGGGGTAGGGGTAAGGTCTGCGTACATATTACCCTCCCCAGACCCTACTAGTGGGATTATACTGGGTTGTTGTTGTTGTTGTTGTTGTACACAGCTGTTACAAGTCTTTCAAAAGTAATGGATGGATTGAGTGAATGTTCATAATTGACCCATAACTCAAGGAGACTAGTTACTTAGATTTAGCCCTATAAATAGACATACTTTTACCACCGTCAGGGGAATCGAATTTTCTTCTCTATAATTCTATACATTGTAATTTATAGCATATTGCTATCAAGTTAACCAAAGTTCGGCCCTTCAAGCTCTGTTCGGTTCATTATCCTATCAAGGATCATTCAATAAGAATTCTTTCTTCTCTGCTTTATTTTTGTTATATTATCTGTTGAATTTATTTTCCACTTCTCTATCACGTTGTATTAACAAAATTTTATATCTTTCGGATTGAATCGGTTGCTTGTGACCCGTCATATAAAATTATTGCTTTGACCTTGAAAACTATTTTTTGGGTTAAACAAATTCTAGGTTCAATTCTTACCTAACTTGGACCTACACTTCCATCCTTTGACACCTTTTGCTTTAAACGATTTACAGCTTTTTTTATAGAAAAAATGAACATTCTAACCATTTGTTAGCTACTATACGGGCTACTGAATTCGCGGCTATGTGCCTGCGTTCAACATGGAAAAAAGGATCAAGCAAGCATTATACCACCGGTACAGGCATTTAAAAAGCACTAAAGTTCTAAAAATGTCACTCAACTAATATAAATGGCATATTTATATTATCCATTAAAAGATCGCCATATTCATGACCCTAACGTTATACTTTTGACCTATTTATGCTACTAACGTTATACTTTTGGACTATTTATGCCATAGTCAACTAACAATTCTATTTTTCTGATTTTCAAATAATAAGAATTAATTGCTTGACCCCACCTTTGCCGTGTGTCTTTATATTACTTGTTCTTCTTTACTTGACCCTACAGTTCCTTTAACCCTGATTAGGTATAATTAATCGTGCCCAACCCAATAAAATCCAATCATCTTTTAACTCAACCCCTAATTCCTTATCACGAACCAAAATCCAATTAGTCGTGATGGCACCTAACACAATCCGTTAGGTAAGTCAATTAACAACTATCCAATTTAATGAGATTTTTTTTTAGACAAATAAATGATAAAATAACTAAACCTTACTTACTTTTCTCAAGGGCTGATAATATAATTATCACTATCGATTTTTACAAACTAGATTGAAATAAACACTATCGATTTCAAATAAATACAAATCGCTGTACATTGATCTTATCGGACCGTGACAAGAAATTAAGGGTTGGGTTAAAAGATAGGTTGAATTTTATCGGATTGGGCATATTAATTATACATAAGGGTTAAAAAAAATATGGGGTCAA
The DNA here is from genome assembly GCA_026770625.1 of Nicotiana glauca. Taxonomy (NCBI): domain Eukaryota; kingdom Viridiplantae; phylum Streptophyta; class Magnoliopsida; order Solanales; family Solanaceae; genus Nicotiana; species Nicotiana glauca. The sequence continues at coordinate 83,412 of MU732212.1, forward strand.
GTAAAGAAGAATCAGTAATATAAAAACACATGACAAAGGTAGGGTCGAAAAATTAATTCTTATTATTTACAAATTAAAAAAATGGAACTGACAGTCGACAGTGGCATAAATAAGCCAAAAGTGTAACTTTAGCATCGAATAAGGCAATCTTTTAACGGATGACATAGATAGACCATTTATGTTAAATGAGTGACACTTTTAGGCATTTTCCGTTTAAAAAAGGGTCACCAAAAGTCTCAAAAATCATCGGGTACCAAAAAATCAATTGCTGACAAGTAAAAACTAACAATGTTGCATTTATGCAAAACTAAAGCGACAATGAGTTCTACTATAAACCGAGATTGAATGACTAGTTTCAAGACAGGATACAACCAAAGCATATGCCAATAAATAAAAAACCAACTCTATATTTTAACAATGTAAAAAATAATCAAAACATCGTCACCATGTCCAGAGATCTAAGCTCTCTAACCTCTTCCCAAAATTTTGCAAACACCTAAAAACCAATATCTAGAGTGGGTGAGAAAAGAGGCAGTAAATATCCAACTATAAAGACAATCTAAAGGCGCCCATCTCCAGACAGGAGAAATGATATTTCCTTTTGAACTCGTGGGCGAGAAGGATCTGAACCCAAATCTCAAATTCTTAAGTCTGGCCAATGTTAAGGCTGCCGTATTTATCTGAAGCTCTGTCTGATCTTAATCATTCGCTTTAGTGTTGCTAGCCAGAAGTTGCATTCATCCCAGTCACTTGTGGTGAGAAGCACCTGAAGATATGGAAATATAAGATGCAAGCGGAGATCACATGATATTCTACAAGCAATACTAGAACAAATATTCTGAAACTATTATCCATCGAGAGAGCTACCTGTATCTGAAGGGCGGTACTGAAGTCACCATTGTCCAAGGCCTGACAAAGTTGAACAAGTTTCTCCGCTGCGTTTTTAGATATGTCCCCACTATTTAGTTTTGCAAAAAGTGCTCCTAACTTCTTTGAGTTATCCTCGATTTCCCGCTTCTTAGCTGGATTGGCTCGTGCTCCACCCAATGCCTCTGACGTTTCATTGAATAATCTTGTCAAAGTCGCTATCACAGGCTTTTGCTGGCCTACAACACACCAAAAGATTCGTTCTATTACATATTGTGATTTAAAGAAAGCAAGCACAAGTAGTATAACCTCAATTTCCCAGTTAAAGACTTAAAGGCTGATCCTACAAGCACAGCCATCAACCTTGCCATTAAAAGAAATATAGAAAAAAGGAAATACATGCTAAAATAGACCACGGTAGTTTAAAGTACAGTATCCAGGAGAAATTTGAAACAGTTTAGGATGGCGCTAAGGTAAGGCGCAGATTCATCTAAGTTTACTCCTTTATTGGCCTTCTATACGTAGGATGGTTATAATATAGCGGCAATAGGAGCTTTTCCGGACACAAGCTCCAGGTGTACCACACAAGAATCCAAGTGTGAAAACTTGCACAAGGAAATACACCGTATTCTTTCTGTACCTTGATAGCATTAGTTACAACCATGAGAATCTATCAACGGTGCAGTGCAGTTAATACAAGAGCACTTCTTAAAGATCAGTCACAACCCATAGGTAGCAATGCGGGGTAATTGCACGGAAAGAAGTGCCAGTAAGGGGGGATTGCATGGTCCGCCCCGATTACGGGAATGTATGAACATGAATTAAACAGGTATTAGAGTGGAAGAGAAGCAAACCAGGAACATTTGAGGTATCCACCGTCTGAACTGTAGGTGGGGGAGCAGCAGGAGCTGCTGGTGGCTGGGCTTGAGCTGGCTGAGTAGGGCTGGGAGGCTGCATTGGAGCCATTCCAGGTCTCTGAACTGTATTACTAACAGGCATAAATCCTCTAGGAGCTTGGGAAGGAGCTACAGCCTGAGGCATCTTTTGTCCAAAAGCTGGACCAACTTGAGTAGGGTTAGGGCCATATGAAGCAGGCACATTAGGACCGGCAGGATAACCAGGATTAGCAGGTCCCTGAAATGAACATGCAATGAAAATCACAAGACAACACATCTATATTCGCCCAAACCACAATCTCCCCCTTAGATTGAAGTGAAAAATGGAAATCTTTAACATACGGGATACAACTGAGCTCCCAAGGTATGCGGCGGCTGCTGATATTGCTCCACATTTCTCAGCGCAGGGGGATTTGATGGGATGAAGGAGGTCTTAGCAGGCTGAGTAGCAACAGGTGGTGGAGGAATGTTACCCTGTAAACACGAGAAAAAAATATATTAGTAGGAGAAGATAACTCCACATTAACGCGCTTCAAGAAGCAGCTACCTGTTTCAGCTCACCAGCAGCTATTAATTCGGCAAAAAATCTTTACATCTAAGAGAAAAGAAACCGAGAAGTGTATACCTGAGGAACTGAAGGAGTTGGAGTAGGCAGAAATATGTTTGGTTGCTGAATGTTTTGCTGTGGAGCAGGCTGGTATGGGACAGGAGCAGTAAAGCCGCTACTGTAGGAAGAACCAAATGGTTGTTGATAATTCTCGGCATAGGGGCTGTTTGAAATGCTTGGCTGCGGCTTGGATGGTTGCTCCTGAGGAGGGAGAAATTAAAGAGGGACAAATCATACAAACTAAAAATAACGCGCCACTAAGAGTGTAAGAAGATAATACCGGATAATAATGCTGAGAAGGATCAACCATGCCATAACCACATTGATCTGCAACATAGCCGGATCCAGTGTGCAGTTGTGAGTTGTCAAAAGCCGCAGATTTTGATGCATCCTTAGCTGCAAAGACCATTATGCTAAAAATCATCAGCTTAGCTGTTTGAAAGGATTGCACTGTGAGCACTTAGTCTATTGGCTTGAAGTAAAAGAATACTACCACCGACTTAAAAAAACGCCAGTGCCTAAATAAAAATCAGAGTAAATAAGCCATAAAAAAGCAGCCCAAAATTCAAATGAGGAAAACAGGTATAGATAGATACTACTATAAATATCACAAACAGCCATATCTACCTTCTTTACAGCATAGTCATGCATATGTCTTATAGTTAACCCTTTTTACTAGGTGAAGGGAGAGACAAACCTGTTAAGCCTTACAAAGGTTGAAAAAAGACATATATGTTATATGCTAACAAGTTGACAAAATTTAGACCCATAGAATGAGGAACGTTAAAGATGAAGCGCACCCACTAAGCCTAGAAGATTGAAGTGGGAATCATCAACACCAAATGATAAAAAGATACAGATTGTTTACTCAACTCTCAAAACCATAGAAACACTTCCCAAGCTTCCCATCACGCCAAACCCATAAGTTTACATGTCAGTAGTGTAAACACTAAAACAGCCAAGTACGGATAAAGGAAAATGATACTATACCTCCTAATATAACTAAAGTGGTGTAAGAAATTCTCTACACAACATAAATCTGAATAATAAGCTTCAATCAGCTGCTCCCTTACTTCTCAGGCATACAAGCGCTATAATGAAAGCACCAAGGACCAAAATTTTTGAAGAAGAGCCAAGCTTAACCAAACCATATGAGCGTTATCGACATTAAAAAGAGAGGTACAACGGACAGGCATAATAGTGTCATTCTATAACAGAGAAATATAGCATTACAAAACCTATTGACCTGGTTCAGTGGAGAGCGCAATACGATCTCGTAAGATAGTCAATTCAGGTGACAATTCCTCAGAGCCCATAAGCTTCAAGTATTCCATTGCAGTAGTTAAAAGCCCCTGGCTTGCTAGGATTTCAGCATACTTCTCAAGAAGCTTGCAAAGAGACGCACTAAATCTCTTCTGGCCAGTTGCCAATGCAAAGACTATCGTCTTTTCCATTAAATCCTATAGGAAGGAACAGAAAATAATGTGAAGCGTCTTAACCATAACATAGAAAGCTCAGAAGAATCTGAATGCAATACCTGAAGAAGGTCAACATATGATTTTCCATCACGCTTTCCTGCCAATGTCCTTGACCATATTTCTATAGTTTTATCAATGTTTCCTGCACATATGTAACACAGTGTTGCTGGAAGGGTTTTACCAGCAGCCAAGAGTCTTGAAGCAAGTGTATCGCACAATGACGTCCATTCATCTTGTGGAGCAAACTGCACGAAAGTGATGATCAGATTAACATGAGAACATCACTTCAGATGGATAAGACCAAAATGGTCCTCAGTAAACATCCCATAGGAGTACGCTAACTGTTTGGATCACAGCAGATTTTCATATTTCTGCCCCATGTCAATGAACTTTTCATACTGCCACTTACACCCCCACCCCATAACATAAAATGTAAACAATGATTTAGGATGTAAGGCAGAGCAACTCACGGTGCAAAGGAGTGCAAGTGTTTCCTTCCAGGATTTCAGTGGTCGGGTATTTACAAGGCTCATTAGATCGTTGTTCACCATAGCAGCAACAACCTGAAGTTATTGTTTAGACCGAAATATCAAATTTTCATGAGCATGGACTAATCCCCATTTTGGAAAATGACAGCAATGATATAAATAGATCTTACCCTGAGGTAAGAAGACTGACTCGTTTTAAGGTATTGATCACGAGTTTGCTCCCACAAAGAAGCACCACCAACATGTGCAATAACCAGTGCATCAGCCATTCTATTTGCAGACATGCACTGTGCAACAGCCCCCTTATAGTCACCAACAACTAATGCGCGTTGAACAATTTCATCAAATGATGCGTCCACACTCTCCTCTTGTACATCCATCTCTGGTTGGGACTCCTTCACATCAACTGACTCGTCAACAGCAAAGGAGCTCACAGATGTTGACACTGGTGTATCAGCTTTGGGGCTTGGAAGATTGTTAAAGAAATCTTCCCCATTGTCCATCACATGCAATAAGTTCTCTTTGTTCCCAGCTTCTTTACCTGAAAGATTCTCATCAAGGGCAAGGGCATTTACTTGCTCAGATATATCATTCTGCATAGTATCTTTTTCTTCAACAGGCAGACTGAAACCAAGATGGGAAAGCAATTTTGTCCTTGCATCCCCATCCTCTTCAAACATAACCTTCAAGAAGCCCCATACTTCCTTTTCACCCGGAGATCTGTTCAGAAAGCGCAGGCAAGCTAGTGTAAGCTGGCAGATGAATACAACTTATGTAAGAGAAAGTTCACCAATTTGAGGAAAAGGCATACTCTGACTCTTGACATTTCTTTTCACAGAAAACCCTAAGCGAAGTTTTCTCGCCGTTCTGGATTGCAGTCTCGAATTCAGAAGACCGACTCACCAAACCTTCTTCAGTGACTATGTTATGCACATGGACCTGGAAAGGAGTAAAGTTTAAGCAAAGCAAATGGCAGTTAAGGAGGAAATTCAGGACATTCACTGGCATACCTCTGTCGATCCAGTTGGACCGTCTGCGGCGCGGAATGAAACAAGCTTTCCACCAAAGCCAAATGACACTCCGGCTTTTTTCTTAGACCACCACTTTGGAGCTCGTAAAGGAGCTGATCAGCACAGATAATGCAAATGAAAACCCCAAGTAGATTAATACAAGGATCACAATTGTTTTTCATTTAAAGCAGAGGAGAGACCAAGAGATGCGCCATGCAATAATGCAGAAAACAATAGCAGACAAGCTGTAAAACCCATAAAAACCTTTGTCACCCCACGCCACATGGGTACTACATAATAGTTCAGGAAGATACACTTAATGTAATACCTGTCTATCTTCCTTATTCAAAATATAGGCATAATTTGCAGTGATCTTTTTATTTTCTATTTTTGGTTTTTGAGCTACGGCCCTATAAAAGTAGGGGCAAGACCCGCGTACACCCCACCCTCCCCAGACCCCACTTGTGAGATGGGATCATAGTAGGTGTTGTTGTTGTTGTCGTTGTTGTTGTTTGGTTTTTGAGCTACGGCCTCTCTCATATCTTGATATATAGAGATCCACGCCAAGTCCCCAAGTAGCCAAGCTAATTTTTTTTAAAATCAACTATTAAGTTAAAAAAGTTGACCGACCATTGGGTGTAAATGTCTCTAAGCAATAATCATGCACATTGTTTCAATTATATTAACAACTTCCTACATTCAAACTGAAACATATAGCCTGATGTCCTGAATCCCAAGGATGTTGGGAGAAAAAAATTAGAGATGGTGAAGGAAGAAGATCGACAAAATTTCGTCATACCTGCGCCAAAATAACCATCTTCATCACCAGCTCGGCCACACCCCTATAAAACATATGAATTTGAGGACCACACTCACCAATCAAAACAAAAATGGTTATGATTGAGGACCACACTCACCAATCAAAACAAAAAAGGTTGTGGCACAGGGAAACAACAGCAATTCAAAAAGTTTAAGGGAAGAGAAAGTTATCCAGTTCCACCATATCAAGTGTTTGTCCTATTCGACGAGCAATCACAATACCAAGAATTATCCATCAGGGACACAAGAAACATCTAGTATTTGACAGCTTAAGTCATTCTAACGAGGGATATTGCTATATAGTCCAGTCCTTCTACAGTACTTTTAGCTAGACAACATATCTCAACTCAAAAAAGCAGCGGAATAATAGAAATGGTAAAGGACAAGGAGGCAGAGAATTGTTTTTGAAGTTCTTTGCCATACATTGCAATCTGATAAATGAAGCATACTTATAACTTAAGAGGAGCAGACCTCTATGTTGTAAATGCCAATTTTTCCATCAAATGATGATGCTGATATAACCCCTGGACACCTCGGATACCAATGTACATCAAAATTCCAATTGGTTCCAGCTGGCAATTCGGAGACAATCTGCCAAAGTTAAACAATACACCAAATGTTACTTCTCTGGAGCTTTCCATGGATAATCAAAATAGAATCAGCAAGAATTTACTAGTTCAAGAACCTTTACCACAAAGAGAAGGTCAGCAGAGAACAGCTAAGAAAGTTATGAAACAAAAGCAGATATTGACAGTATGTTGATATGAACATGCAAAATTTTCATTCACCTCTCCAGACACGACATCCCAGCAGATAGTGCGGTTATCTTTAGCACAAGTAAGCAAGTATGAGCTGTCAAGGGGGCACCAGGACATTGCAATGACACCTGAATGGAAAATTTGGTAGATATAAATATAATATGGAATGTACTTCATAGATAAACTAAAACTTTCTTTAAGATCAAATTATCTTACAACAGAATTTTTGAGGTATCGCACCAATATGCTGCCTTTATAGGTTGCTTAAGGACTTCTAATGTAAGAAATTGTTGAATATCTGAAGAGCAGATAATGGGAATTGAGCCCTTGGTTTATATTAGTATGGTTTCCTTCTTACAGGTTAGGAAAGTCAAAAACAAATTATTTCTTCACTCCTAAAGTTTTTAAAATTCTAATAAAAACAAGGTTCAAAACTTAGACTATTGAACAAGTGGCATGAATCTGATATTCATTAAATCTTCCAAAGGTAGTTTGTGCTCCCTCTACCTCACATCCCTTCCAGTTTTCCATTTACTCTCTTCTTCCTCCACTTCGCCATATCTCAATTCTCAGCATTCGATGCGGGATACAGGATGAATTAATTCTAGCTGGCATTCATATGAATGAAAAGGAATGGGGGATAAAGGAGTGGAGGTGATTTATACACAAAATTGGTATAGTTATATCTCCTTCCCTTCCTTCCAAATCCTACCAGCCAATCATGATGTTGCTCTCCTCACATGGTAATTGCTAATCAGATTCTGCTTGCACTCACTGGCATCATGTTGAATAACTAGCATATAGAAACCAGTAAAATGCTGCAATAGTTTTCTTTCTTTTGCCAAAAGCCCCAGAGAAAGTAGTACAATTACACTCAAAATGGACCTCAGGCCATTCAGTACCAAAACCCGCATATCTCAAAATGGCGAAGCATTTCAGGCGGATGCCTTATCAGCAAAAGAAAGGAAGACATTGAGAGAGCAGCAAAGAAGAAAGGGGTCAAAGTTGTGGAACAGGAAACAAGCTAATCACTTAACTTTTACCCTTGATTCACCTTAAGAAACACCATAGCACAGACTCTCCCAGTCATGTGTTTTAGAAAAACACATCCACTTGTATACAATGAAATTTCACAGATAATTTGTCGTGCACTGGAATACACTACCATTGCAGTACCGGTCTATAACAGTAGCGCTCCTTTTACTTTGTTTTTTTACAAGTGATTACAATCATGAATTGACTGCATCTATATGGGCTAGCTAGCAATAGGTTTTGCAAGTCCTTAATAGAGTTCAGCCATCTGTAAGATATTATTCCACCATCATTTGTCTCTTCAAACTTGCATGTTCTAAGAAAGTTGAAACATGGAATTTATATGTCTCGTGACATGCTTGTAAAGATGGAAGAGACAAGCTTTCAGGTGCACTAACCTTTAGTGTGACCCACAAACTCTTTCACAGGAGACATTACATTCCGCATATCCCATAGCTGAACGAATAATAAATTAGTCAGCTAATTATTACAACAAGCCCAAGAAAGATAAAAGAGTAGAATTCTTACCCTAAGTGCTGGTGAACCATCTTCATCGGAAGCAACGATGAGCTGGGTGGCAACATCAGGATGCCACTGCAATACAGAACACCGCCTTTTAACAGAATCTGCGAAACTGCGGAGTAGCCCAGTAGAGGTTTAAATGTCATTATTTCTGTTACTCATAAATTGCAGGAGAAATATCTCCACTTATAGTAATCTTGAATATAATAACAATTTTTTCAGAAGGTAACATTGAATATAATAACAATTAAAGCATACATTTTATAGACAACTGCTTACCTTATCACAGGCTTCTGCTTCTTCAAATCCCACACAACTGAAATAAGAAAAGAAAAACGGGGGAATTATGGCAACCCTTAAAAGAAGAATAACTCAGGCAACCTCCCTTTCTTGCTTACCAGTTGTCCCGTTAAGCGAAGTGGAAGCCAATATATGCTGAACCTTGCTATTCCAAGATACATAAGAAATTTCACCTTGAGTTGATGATCCACTACCCTGCAAAAAGGAGAGAGAATCTGAGTAGATAGCTTAAATAGGTTGTCAAAATCGAGAACTTTTCAATAAACTATAGCATGTTTATAGGCCAGGAGGAGTGGGTAGCAAGAGAAAACAACAGCAGATCAAAACCATGATTAACTGAAACACACAATTAAACTAAATTCCCTGCTGTGATTTTAAGTCACACTTCTCTTCTGCTTAAACCGTAAGTTCCATAATTAGTTACTTGCATGCCACTTATAAGGAAGCATAACTACACAAATCAGTGAGGGTCCATCTGCTCCAAACTTAGTGGGCAAGTTTACCCACCACCTGTACTTACGGGTTGTAGCAACATGCCAGGTGGTATAGCAAGGTGCATGCAAGTTGGAGCAACAACCACCTTTGTTACAAAAGAAAAAGGACTGACACTACCCCTCATATTTAGGGGGCAAAACACGTGGGAATACCTTGTTTTTGCTAATAGATGGCAATACGACTCGAACTCGGAACCTCTACCCTACTTCCATATTATGTTGGCTTGCTTGAATACCTAATCTAAAAGTGTATTTCCCTGGACAATGAACACTTCTATTTAATTCGTTTAGGTTTGATAATTTGAAACGCAAAATTATCACAGAACGTCGCTGATGAACCGTTCACTGAAAAGAGAAGCACCAGAACACCCCCCCCCCCCCCC
>MU732212.1:93623-165731 GCA_026770625.1 Nicotiana glauca
ATGTCTTCTATTTTCACTGAGAAATGTTATAAAACTCCAGCCAAAAACAGATCTTCACCAAAACTTGTCCCTTTAAAACAATTATAAAAAAAACCTTTAACTCCATTTCTTTGTTTCTATATAGTTATTTTTATGTCAATAGAATCATTAAGAATATTGTGTAAAATATTCTCGAAGCTTCTCTTGACTTTAAACACACCCATCAACATTAAGCTGAAAGCACTAACAAGAGAATAGAATACATGAACTGGAGCTACAAAAGGGTTAAAATTCAATGGATTATGACAGCAATGTCACTCAGCCACTTACAATACCACATTGCTTATTTAAGTCATTTATCAAAGATTCTACCGGTATTAAGTGGAAATTGCATTTCAAGGCGGTCATGACAATCCTTTTTTTAGATGAGGTAAATGGTATTAATGGCAGCAAGTAGGTGCAAATAGTACAAAAGAAAGAATGTTAGCTCCATTACAATGTGCAAGGTGGTCACTGCAATCCTTCCCCTGAAACTTAGTTAACGACACGGGGCATGTGTAGGACAATTAAAAAAAAGTAGCTTCGTTAATGACACATGACCTTGGGGCCAAAAGCCCTACACAATTGGCACGCAGACTGGCAGACAACAACTTTCTCTAGCCTGGATTCCGACTTGTTTTTGAAAGCAGACTGGATTCTATCTTTGAGGTGTTCAGTCAATATCCGGGCGCAAAGTGGCTTCACGCCACATGGTTTTAACCAAACACAATGCCCAGCTGTGCGAAGCAACAGCCCATCGTATAGTATGTTGAATTAGTATTTATTACACTGTCATCAATTGGATAAATCCACGAGTCAAAACCATCCTCGTCAGCCTCCCAACTACTCCCTGTTGTGCTCTGCCCTATTAGCTACCAAGAACTAAGGGGTCTTTTGACATCGCCAATTGCAAAACTTCCCTAACTACGAGATGAGAGTCATTGCTCAAGAGACCACATGTTAGTGAGTTCCATGCGACCCTTGACTTCAAAATTCCAAGGATGCAATCAAGATATTTACAAATACATGATGGCAGAAACAACAAATTAGGGGATCACTAAGGACACAACGACAATGTCAGATATCAATGATAAAGACAAGTCACAAGCCTACTGAGCAACAAAAAGAGATGAAATCTTCATAGAGTATCTTAAGAAGAGGGCATGTATAAACTTCTCAAAAGATAAGATAGTGTTCCCAAATAATACATCTCCTACATAGCAAACTAGAGTTGATCATGTCTAAATAACATATGCTGGAGCATCAACCTTTTGCTAGTTCCTTATAAATTGCCCCGGCAGAAAGAAGATCAATATTGCCTGAAGACATGGTGCCACTGGAACGGCACTCCTATTTTCAGTACCCGTCTCGGCACTCCTATTTTTGATTCAACGCTTCGCACACTGAAGCAATTGCTTCCTCAACCTCATCTCACCTCACACTAAAGAAGCGCTACACCCTCACTATGCTTTTAACATAACCGGCCGAGGTTCATAACTCAGTGGATAATGAGCCCGCTCCTCTATCCATCTCCACTTAAATTCCAGGCTTTTGTCTGCGGCAGGATTCGAACCCGTGACATGCATCTAATCCAAAGATCAAGTCCTGAAGCGTCGTCTTGTACGTTAACTACCAATTCCAACCTAGACTTTTTCTCTTCTTGCTTTCTCTTTTCACAGTGGCTATCACTTATCAAGAGTAACTACTGTTACTTGATTACAATCCAGAATACCAATCCATTTTAAAAAACCAATAAGATACAGGGGAGCATTTTAAGGATTGGGGCGTTGTGCTTCACATTTGACTTGAATGAACCGCTACAGAGAAATGCAAGAAGCTATATCATTTTTCCTCGGTTATCTCCATTGTACTATGTTGGACTTAAAGGAGGTCCAGGAGGGTACTAAAATAATAGAATTTATAAACAAACATTGCATGAGAAAAGCTAATAAAATATTTAATGTCAGATATTACTTACTTTAAGGGGAGGGAAATGGCTAGGTTCTGAAGGTTTTGCAATATCCCATATACAGATTTCACCTTCATCAGCTCCAGATGCAAGGAGATTAGGAGTAAACCCATTAAACTCCAATCCACGAACCTGAAAATTAGATTTATGACGAAAATATATCAGATAATCACATGAATATCAAGATGTCCACAAAAACTACAGAAGCACGTAAAAACAGCGAAGTGGTAAAACTTACAGGCCCTTTGTGCCTCGACAGATTACCGACAAGAGCACTTTCAATTTCCTCAGAACCTTTTCTACTTCCAAAGAAAGGACAGCAACAAAAATGATATAAGACCGAGGTTGCAAGATCAAAAGAATCATGTATTTACTCAAAGCACAATCAAAAAAGCATCATAAAATTATATTCTGCCCCTTTCTTTTACCACTAAATGATAAGAAATTAGTCTTGCTACCTTTTTACACCTTTCTCAATACTAACTGTAAACAAGAACAAAAAGAATTCTTTCCCCCACAAGCATAGGTTTAAAGAAGACAACAAAAAGGGCCTTAGTGAACTGCCCTTAAAAGAGGTTAAATTGGAATAACCTTCACCAGGAGGGTTTCTTTTTTTTCTTTTTTTTGATTGAATAAGGTAATAGTGAAATGCAGACAGCATCTCTGCACTCAGCAGTGCTGCATGCCCATAAAAGGTCACACGTATTGTGTGTCACATTAATATATTGCCAAGTACATTCTGTACTAAACCCGAATATTAAATCTTTAAAAAATAAAACGGCAAAAGTATGCCCCAACTGGATTAGGGAGATAAGGAATGATTGGTTCGAAAGTTCCCCTGTCCAAGTTATGACATCAACCATAGTTCAATCATAAATAATTACTTTCGGAAAGAAATGATCAATTAGAGCCCCTAACTTAGAAGGAATAACCAGAAACACTACTCACTCCTCACTGCCAATCCAACTTCTACACACCCCAGTTCAATGATTCCACAACAATCACCAAGCCTGTGCATTTATTAATAATAATAAATGATTTTATTAATATTTCAGCACAAACAAAGTGCCTTAAGGTACCAAAATCAAAGGAATCCTGTCCTTCAAATATGCAAGGAAACCTGGAACTCAAATAGCTGATCTAGTTCATTTACAGCACCACTATTTCACCAAAGGCACAAATTTTGAAGACACTAAACGTTCGACGTTTAGTTCAGCTTTTAGGTTATCCATCTACAAGCAGAATTCTTCATATACGTGCGCAAATGAACAGTACATTCATCACAATGAGCAATAAAGTAAACTCGATCACTAATTACAAAAAAAAGGCGAAATATAACTATTCAATTAAGGAAAACAAATATTGGAATTACGAGATCAGAGGCTTCGGATTCCAGAGCCCAATGTTGCCATCAACAAGCCCACCAGCAATGATTCCATGCGAGAACTCCTCCGAGTTTGACTGACATTTACCCCAAGACAGCCGATTGAACCGCTCCGAACTCGGAATCGAACCGGCGAGAATCAGTTGCCGATCATCCGATACAAAATCGACCTCGAAAATGTCAAGATTCGCAGTGGAGCTGAATGACAGATCCACCGCTCCCGCCATCGTTCCCGCCGCCAGATACGGTGCCTCCGGCGCGAACGCCGCTGATGCCGATCTGTTCACCACCTTTATGCTCGCCATCGGATCAGAAAATCAAATTGAAACTATCTACACACACCGAACCAGAAATCGAATCGATATAGGTGACGAAATCGTGCGTAGATTTGGAATGAAGAGATCTAGGGTTAGGGTTTGAGAAATTGGGATCGAAGCTTTTCTCAGAGAGAAAGTATAGATCGAGAGGGAGAAAGAGAGAGGAGAGAGTGTGGAGTCTCTCTCTGTTTATTTTTTCTTGTTTGGGAATTTTTCAGATTAGATTTTTCTGCATATATAGTTCCTTTATTTTCCTTATTTTGCTTCTTTTTATTTATCTCTTCTGTTACTACTTACTAGTACTATATAATATAAAGGTCGAATTTCATTTGGAGAAGAAGGGAGAAGGGGGTTTTGATGAAAGGTAGGGGCTAATATTGGAAATTCAGACACGGGAATTGGGCTTCAACTATCGTCACATGACCAATGATAGGTTGTCACGTGGAATGCTTTGGTGGACGCTTAGTTAAATGACATGACTACCCCGCATATACCTAAAAGTCGGAACTATAACTGAAAATTACAGAAGTAGCTAATCGTCCCCTCTTCCTAAAAATGTTCGTAGCATCTATAGCCCCATGCTCTCCCTAATCTTCCCCTCTTCCTATGAATCAAACAGGAGAACGACAACACGTATAAGAATTTGACTCATTAAAAGTTTAAACAGATTGAAAACCCTCACTTAATGTTGTCTTAGCTATGATTATCCTTGAATTTTAAGTTACTTTATTTCTACTAAACTACCACACAACCATTGGCAGATCCAGGATATGAGCACGACGGGATACCACTGTGTGCTATCACTAGCGATAAAATTCGGCGTGCAACTCTTTAAAAATTTAATGATTATAATTACTTATTATTCAAGTATAAACAAAAAGAAGTTCTAAAGAAGAAAAAAACACCGAACAAAGAGAGATTTCTTCGCAAAATGAGTGCTATGAGAAGGAAAAACATTTCATTAAGCATGTTTAGTACTTTAAAATTTCTAAATCTTTTAATAAAAAAAGGAATCGATGATCAAAATGGCGTTCAAACTTTAAAGAAATCAAGATTAAGGATATGTTAATAGTAAAAAAAAAAAACTAAAGAAGAGTCTTAAACTCTTAGTTTCATTGCCATGTCAGAGTCAAAGTGATTGATGAAGAAGCTTGTGCATAAGGATTTGTATTTTTTTTATTTGTGGAGTGATAAGTTGCAATTTGGAGCTTTTAATTTTAATGGATGAATTTGAAAAAAAAAATAATTAAGTTGACTATTATGCGTTATTGTGTTAGTATAATAGCATTTTATTATTAAAATAAAATATGTCATGACTCCCGGTACTCCATGAAGTAGAAAATGGTCATAACTCCCATAACTCTCACCACTCCATGATGTACAAAATGATTGTAACTCATTTGTAACTCTTCGCTCATGTTCTACCACTAATTACATAATAATTTAACCATTATCACATATTCTCTATGATTTCATACCTTATTACCCCTCTTCCTTCCAATTTAATTCAAGGAATGATTCCTACACCTATAAATAGGAGTCTTTCTTCCATAATATGGTATGAGAAATAGTTATAGAGTATTTCAATAAAGTGAGGTTAAAGTTGTGGAAAAAAAAGAAAAGAGTTTTTACTTTTGTTGAAGGAAGGTGTTCATCTTGGTGGAGCTTTGTACTCAATAATTTATCCAGAGTTTGTTCGAGCCATACGACATGATCGGGCTGTTGTATCCTGGGGGAGACAAGTCAAGAAGGTTACTGTTGGACCACTGAAGACTTTGCTGCAGTGGGCTTGAATCTCCTTAAAAAGAGCGAGATATCAGCGCCTCGGCCTGAAAATATTTTATTTTTCAACTGTAATTGTATTTTCACCAACAATATTAAGGGGATTTATTATGGCTACAGTTGAAGACTCCGCAGATATCAAGGTGTGAGATCTCAACAAGTCATTCCATTTCAACTGTACTCATTTCAAGAGATGGAATGGTAAAGTACTTTTTTATTTGAGTCTTCTCAATGTCTCTTACGTTTTGACTGAGAAGAATTCAAGCAAAGTAGACAACTCTTCCATGAATTATGATTAGGTAATCGCCCCTCAAGAAAAAATTGAAAAATACAACGATGATTCATACAAATGTCGGTATTATCTGATAATTTTTATGATTATTATGATACAACTTACTCTACTGCAAAGAAAATTTGGAAAGCATTGCAGAGTAAGTATGATACCGAGGAGGCATGTACAAAAAATATGATGCTAGCAAATTTTTTCGTTTTCAAATGGTGGGCAACAAACTTGTAGTAGACCAAGCTCAAGATTTCATAATGATCGTTGGAGAGCTCAGGTACGAGGATATTAAAATTGAAGATAACCTTATTGTTTGTGGTATAATAAATAAGCTTCCACCTTCATGGAAGGAATTTCGAAAAATTATGCACCACAAATAAAAGAAAACTCGACTTGATACGTTGATAATGCGAATTCGCATGGAAGAAGAGGCAAGAGGCCAAGATGCACTTATGCAATCGGAAGAGAGCACTCTACAACCCGTCACTACAAAGGTAAATTTAATTACTTCAAATAATATTACTCCTGAAACTCACAAAAATATTTCTTTAAAGCCGAAGAAGAAGACTTTAAAGAAAAAATAAGGTAGACCTCCTAAGAAGAAGAATGGTGCAAACTACCAAACACATAGTCAACATGTTCAAATTGCGAAATCATGCTTTGTACGTGGAAAGAGTGGGCATATTGATCGATTTGCAAATTTCGGAAATGTGGTCCTACACCACAGGCAAACGCTACTGAAAAGTAACTTGTGACGGTGATAACTGACATTAACATGGTAGAAAAATATTGATGGATGGTGGGTTGATCATGGAGCAAACAGTTATATTTGCTATGATAGAGATCGAATTAAAGTGTATACTCCATTTGAGGAGCCCAAATTATCATGCTTGGTGGTTCTCACACAACCCAGGTATTCGAAAAGAGAGAGGTCGAGTTGAAGTTTACTTCAGGAAGAGTATTAATGTTGAAAGACGTACTTTATACTCATTCAATGAGAAGAAAGTTTGATGCCTAGTTTTCTTCCTAACAAGGTAGGCTTCAAACATATTATTGAGAGTGATCGATATGTAATAGTGAAAAGGGTATTTTTGTGTATAAGGGGTATGCATGTGATAGGATGTTCAAGTTGAGTTGAGATGAATAAAACTTCTTCTTGTTTTGTTTATATGCTTTCTTCTGCTGATTTTTGGCATGCTTGTGTCATATTAATAATCGTTATGTGGGAATCGTGAATAGTTTAGGATTAATCACAATGATTAAAAAGAATTCTGAAAAATGTGAGGCTTGTAATAAAGTTAAAATAACTAAAATGCCTTATTTTCAAGTCAAAAGAAAAACTGAATCGTTAGAATTAGTCCACAATGATATTTGTGAACTTGGAGGAATTTTAACTCGTGGAGAAAATAGATATTTTATTACTTTTATTGATAATTTCTCTAAGTATACATATGTTTACTTGATGAAAAATAAAAGTGATGCATTTGAAAATTTTAAAAATTATCTCCATGAGGTTGAAAATCAATTCGGTAGAAAAATAAAAAGAATTAGAAGTGATAGAGGCCGTGAATACAAGTCTAATGAATTTAATTCTTTTGTTAGATCATTTGAGTAATTCATGAAACTACTCCACCTTATTCTCCTGCATCAAGCAGTGTGGCTGAAAGAAAAATAGAACTTTGGTAGAGCTAACTAATGCCATATTTATTGCATCAAATACACCTTTAAATTTGTGTTGTGAAGCTATTTTGATTGCATGTTATGTGTTGGATAGGGTGCTTCATAAGAAAACAAAATTGACACCATTTGAGTTATGAAAAAATTACAAGCCAAATTTGGGTTATCTGACAGTTTGGAGTTGTTTAGCCTATGTTAGACTAACATATCCGAAAATTATAAAATTGGGTAAAAAAAAGTTATGGCTTGTGCTTTTCTTAGTTATGCTACTAATAGTACAACCTATAAATTTTTAAATCTTGAAGTAAATATAATTATAGAATCAGGTGATACTATTTTTCATGAAAATAAATTTTCATTTGAGTCTAAAAATAGTGGGGGTCAAAGAAATAAAGATATTTTTTTGTCTATGCCTAGTTCTTCTACGTCTATTATGCAAAATGAATAAAATGATGCTTTTGAGTTAAGAAGTAAAAGAGCTAGAACAGAAAAAGACTTTGGTCCTACTTTTTATGTTTTTAATATTGAAAATGATTCTCTTACTTTAAAAGAAGTTTTATTGTCTGCAATTTTTTGGAAAGAGGTTGTAAATGATAAAATGGAGTCACTAATTTCTAATAAAACTTAAAAGTTGGTTGATTTACCACCAGATTTTAAAACAATTGGTTGCAAATAGGTCCTAAGAAAAATGTTAAAATCGGATGGATCCGCTAATAATATAAGGCTAGGTTAGTTGCTAAATGTTTTAAGCAACTAGAAGGCCTAAATTTTTTTGATACTTTTTCTCCGGTAACTAGAATTACATCTACTTGACTTTTAATTGCTATTACTGTAAAAACTATTTTTTTAATGAGAACCTGAATGAAGAAATTTAGATGGATCAACCTGAGGATTTTATAGAAGCATGCCAAGAAAGTAAAGTGTGTAAACTTACTAAATCCTTATATGGCTTGAAACATGCACCTAAACAATGACCTAAAAAGTCTGATTCATGCATGGCTGAAAATGGGTTTAAATCAAATGAGTATGATAAGTGCATTTATCATAAGTTTTTGAATAACTCACATGTAATTGTTTGTCTCTATGTTGATAATTTGTTATTTGGCTCAAACATGAATGTTATTGGAGAAACTAAAAGCGTGCTTAGTAGCCATTTTGACATGAAAGATTTGAGTGAGACAAATTTTATTCTCGGGTTGAAGATTACTAGAACATGTAATTGAATTATCCTTGACCAGTCACATTATATTGAGAAAATTTTAAAAAAATATAATTTTATTGATTGCAAACATGTTTTAACCCCTTTTGATTCAAGTGTTCACTTTATTTCCTGTACAAAGTGCCAATAATGTGATAAATCAAAAGGAATATGCTAACTTAATTGGAAGCTTGAGATATGTGACTATTGTACTCGGTCTGTTATTGCATCCGTGGTAGAAGTGCTTAGCAGGTTTACAAGTAAGTCAGGTAATGAACATTTGTATGGCATAATAAGAATCGTATTTACTCAGTACAAAAACCTATGGCTTATTTCATAAAAAATATTTTGTTGTACTCAAAAGCTTTTTTGATGCAGATTGGAACAGTTTATCTGGTGATTCCAGATCATGTTCATAAAGAAAGTTGTGTTTCAACTCGATTTTAATAAGTGTGGTCTAATCCAAGCACAAATCTAGCATAACATCTTTTACTTGTCGTTTATTAATGGAAAAAAATTCAACACGGAGAATGAGAAATAATGTAAAAAGTATTTTTATTTTTTCACTTACACAATGTAATATTCCAATTTATGTTTTGATTAATTAAATATTACAGATAGGAAATTAATTTTTAGTGACAGAAAAAATGAAAATAAAATATTTAGAAAAAAAACTCGATGCACAAGTGATCCCGTCGAGTATAATGTGAATAATATATCCTAATATAAGTTGTAACGACCCAACCGGTCGTTTTACTTTCTAGATTACGGTTACCCTAAATAAGACTCTTCGTATGTGATTTCCTATTTTATGACTTGGAGGGATGGTAAGTTCGGTATTTGGAAGGGTTCGGGTTGAAATTCGAACACATGGCTCCTTAAGATTGGCTAAAAAGAGCTAAGTTTGACTTGAGGCAACATTTTGAGTAAACGACCTTGGAACCAAGATTTGACGATTCTAATAGGTTTGTATGATGATTTCGGATTTGGGCGTATGTTCGGATAAGGTTTTGGATGACCCGGGAGTGTTTCGATGCTTAATGTTGATAGTTGGCACCTTGAAGATTTTAAAGTTCTTTAAATTTGTTTTGGGGTAAGTTTTGATGTTATAGAGGTTCGTTTGGAATTCCGGGCTTATGAATAGTTCTATATGATGATTTAAGACTTGGATGCAAAATTTAGAGTCATTACGAGTATTTTAAGTATGTTTCGGTGCATTCAAAGTAAGCTGGAAGAATTTGAAGTTCATAAGTTGATCATATTGCTTTTGGGTTGCGATTCTTAGTTTTAACGTTGTTTTACGCATTCCGAGGGTTCGAGCAAGTCCGGACGATGCACATATTGAATTAGAACTCAAAAGGGTTGTTGGTGCCCCAGTTCTCGTGTGCCCGCACCTGCAAGCTTTTGGTCACAGGTGTGAGCCCGCAGATATGTGATTTTGGCTGCAGAAGCGGCTTTGGGGCAACTGGCCAGTGGTCTGTAGAAATGGAGAACCACATGCAGGAGTGGCCTCGCTTTTGCGATGGATTGCCCCCAGATGCGAAGAGGCCGCAAATGCGCTTCACCGTCCGCAGAAGCGGGACCCGCCCGCAGAAGCAGCCAGTGCTGGGCCTGAGGAATTCCGCAGAAGCGGACCTAGTTCTGTAGAAGCAGTACCGCAAATGCAGCCCAGTTATCACAGATGCGAAAGTTCTTCTTGGAAGAACCTTCATTTAAGTCGAGACTCAACCATTTTGAGTTCATTTATTGCATTCCTTGGGCGATTTTTGGCGCTCTTGGAGAGGGTTTTTTACCTAAAACTCTGAGGTAAGTAATTTCTATATAAGGTGAGTTAAATACATAGATTATGGGTAGATTTTAATGTGTAAAATTGTAAAAATCATGGATTTAGATGAAAACCTTAGGTTTTAATAAAAATAGGATTTAACCACGAAAAAGATTAGTTGAGTGAAAATTATATATTTGAGTTCGTGAGGTTATGAATAACAACTTTCTTCCAAAAATTTGGAATTCGGGTATGTGGGTCCGGGGATGAATTTTAGGAACCTTCCAATTGGGGTTGGGTAGTTACTCTAATAACTAAATATGAACTTTTGAACAAGTATTGATTAATTTATACAATATTTGACTAGTTTCGGATTGTTCGGCATCGAGTTGAGGCTTATGAGTGAATTTGAAGCCGGAAAGTGAGATTTGAGATGAGGTAAGTCTCTTGTCTAACCTTGTAAGAGGGAATTTACCACATAGGTGATTAAAAATAATATTTGCTTCTAATTGTGGGGGCTATGTATTCAAGAGATGACGAGAGTTTGTGCGTAGCTACTAATTATGCTTATGTCCGGATAGTTTAGGACCCAAATGATGAATTACTTGTAATGATTGCACCCCACTTGTTAATTTAAGTGCCTAAATTATATTAGAACTTTTGAATTGTGAAAGACCGAATTGCACTTGCTTGAATTTAGAGCGGATTTCTTGATTGTTAATGGAAATTGTATCATATTGTGTATTCGCCTTGTAATAACGTTTAAGTCAAATTCTTATAAAGTATCTTATCTTCTTGTGGAGTGGGTCGAACGCCTCAACAGTAAAGAGATGCATCTATGTATCGTGTCGCACATCCCTCGGCAGTGTACACATTATGCTGGATCAGACCGTACGACCTCGGCATAAATCGTGCCTAATAATACTCGGAGGCTAATCATACTGGATATTATTTTATGGCTTGTGAAGTTTTGATTATTAATGATAGAAATTGACTTGGAAATTGCTAATTGTGAAAGACTTATTCATTCCTGCTTGTATCGAGTTGTTGTTGTTGTTATTATTATTTACATAACCCATACTTATTTAGAATTTATGTACTTATATTGTTAGCCCATAGTAATTATCGTTATCGACCCCTTGTCACTATTTCTTCGAGGTTAGACTAGATACTTACTGGGTACATGTTGTTTATGTACTTACACTACACTTTTGCACTAACCGTGCAAGATCTGAGGCAGTTGCATCTGGCGGTCATATCGGCGTGCATTCCTGTTACCTGGAGGCCTAGTGGTGAGATGCTTTCTGAGCCGTTCCGCAGTATCTAGAGTCTCTCATTTGCATTCATTTCTGTCTATTTTCATTTCATACAATATCTAGAGTTTTGTATAATCTATTACTGATCATACACTTATGACACCAGATCTTGGCACACACTAGCATACTTGTGGTTTTGGATTATTGTTGTGGTTATGATTGCACTCATCTGCTTTCGTTTTATTTATTTAAATAAGTTATTTCTTAAATATTCTAATTCAGAAAAATTTAATTATTTAGAAATTTATTAAAAAGAGAAATCACGTGGTTAGTTCACTATTGGCTTGCCTAGCGGCAGCACTGGGCTTCATCACGGCCTATAAGAGAATTGGGTCATGACATAAATATTAGTGGTTTCTTCCATAGCTCGAAGCATTAGCGGCTGCTTCCACGGCTCGAACCCATGACCGTCAAGTCACACAAAAAATAACAGAAACAACTTTATCGATGCAACCACAAAATATAAAGGATAATAAAAATATGTCCATGTCTGCTAATTTATGTTTTGAATATTGGCTATTATATGAGTCAAAATCCACCCTTAGGATATTCGAGTCAAGATGAAATTACGAGAGAATTCCTCAAATCATCATTTATTAGAATAGCCCAAGAAGCCGCACAACCTTTGGTCGAGGAGTCGAGAAGGGCCGTAGTCAAGGCATCAACAAGGATCAAGGCCGAGGTCGAGTACCGACGAGGGAGCTGTAATGGCTAGTTTTCAAGATACGACCTTAAAAAGAATATTCTAGTAGATATTCTCTTTATTTGTACTATTAGGGTTTCTTGGAAATGTGTCTCACGTAAATAGAAAACGAAATAGTGGTGGTGAGGCATGTGACATTTTTGTAAGAAAGACATTTTGACAAAAAGATTCGGTCTTCACTCAATACAAAGATCTATTTTTCACTGAGATTCTTATCGACACTTTACCATAAGATCCAAAGAATCCTCAATTGCTCAAGGATTTGTCTGTCAATTATTGTTAGGTGGAAGGTTAATCTATTCCACCATTTATTGATTGAATCATTCTCCTTATCTACTTAAATGCCATTTATTATTTTTCATTGAATATTATTTAATACACCACTGATCTTGATATTGCAACGCATCTATCACGTGGTTCTAATTCCATCCGCATAAATGCTTGACAATTGCCTTTTTAACATTAATATATAAGGATATTATTACTAACTAGGATTAACCTTTGTCCATATAATTTTAATTAATTAAATTAAGATTTATATTTTTGGTCAAATAATTTAGCACCGACTGTGGGGATTCTTAGTTAAATTTTTAGTTTCCTCTAGATCTACTACTGACACGAGTCACTAACGTCACAAAATCTAAGATCTATTTTCTTTGTGTATACAAAACCCTACATGGAATATAACCAAGAAGAAAGGACGGGAATTACAAGCGACCTCCCAACCAAGCTCATGAACGTCATCAACAAGAGTCGTGAACGGTGGGTGAGGACATGTTGCCCAGTGCATCCCTTAGGCGAGATGGGTCACCATCCTTACACTGTAGCATAACAAAACCACGTGGTAAAGGAGCCGCCACGTCTATAGAGGAAGTGGCACCCCCAGTGTACAAAGACTTCTCGAGGCATGGCTGACTAACATACTAACGAGCATCATTCACAAACCCGCTCTAGGCACGATTGCAGTAACCGTAAGGACCTGCATGATACAATAGATAGACGAACAATGCAACCCACCTCTCCCTTCAATGAAAGGTATTACTCACAATGTCATTGATAGTGCATGTGATAGCGCCCTCACATCCATCCTAAAAAGGATGAAAAAAATGAAAAATGAAAACAAGGTGCTCCGAGATCAAATGAAAGAACACCAAGAAAGGGTCGACAAGATACCAGGCGCTCCTAAGTTGTTGCCTAAGAGGGACGCCAGCTAGTTCGTAGAGCATCGCTACAATGATGATGCAGCACCACATGGCATATAAAAAACCTTCAAAATGCCTCCCTACCTCAGGATATACGACATCACGACTGACCATGAGTATCATATGACTTATTACATCACCTCCATAAAAGGCAACGGCATTGCCAAAGAACATGTGTCTTCCATATTGCTGAAGAAGTTCGACGAAACCCTCACAGGAGGTGCGTTAACCTAGTATTCGCAGCTACCAACATTCTCTATAGAAACTTTTAAAGAAACAACCAACAAGTTCATAACGGTCCATGCCGCAACCAAGAAGGTCGAGGCGAGAATAAATGACATAGTTGCTATTAAACAGTCTTAGGGAGAGGGATTGAGGGACTTTCTTGCCCGGTTCAACCGAGTAAGGATGACTTTTCCAAACAAATCTGAAGGGATGACAGTCACAACTTTTCAAAATAGGCTGAGTAGGGATGGTTCGAGAACAACTAGAAAACTGTTGAGTCGGTTAATGAAGTACCCCCAACCACTTGGGAAGAAATCCACAATGACTATTGTGCCGAGGTCCGAGCAGATGAGGACGAACTCAGTGGACTTACTTATCTACTGACCTCGGTACATGTCTAATCCATGAAAGATCAAAGATCAAAGAAACAAAGCCATAAGGGATCATGTAATTCCGCGACCTAATAGGGAACGAAATCAACCATATATCAAAACGGCCGCTTCGACCTCCCCCCGTTACGAAAAAGGCTCACTCAAACCAAGAACAGGGACTCATTGGAATGACCGGGGTATGCCTCCCCTGTTATCTGCTCACAATTTTTGTATGTCACCAACAGAGATAGTCGGTGCCCTGGAAAAGCTCGGACCAAAAGTGAAATGGCCACCAGAGATGAGATCAGACCCTAACACCCGAAAATTCGACGCTTTTTGTGAGTTCCACTAGGAACGAGAATGCAAAACTGAAGATTGTATCGCCCCGAGGAAGGAAGTCATGAACATTTGCGACGAAGGCATCTTAAAGAGCTGCTAAGTGATAGGGGAAGAACTAATTTCTCAAGAGGACGCAAACACCAAGGACTACCTAAATAGTCCTCACAAGTCTGTACCATCAACATGATAATCGGCGGCGGTGGCGACGCCGACGACTCCTCCATAAACAACGTGAAGTTTACCACTACCCACAAACTCAAATCTACCCATGAATGGTATGATGAACTCGAAAAAAGTGTCATCTTCGATAAGTCAGACATTGACGATTTGGCTTTTCCTCACAATGATGCCCTTGTTATTACTTTATGAATTTTGGATATCGATGTTAAATGCATTATGATAGATGACGAGAGCGGTGCATGCATTATCCATACTCGAATACTTACTCAAATGAAACTCAGGGATAAAATAGTATCGCACTACGCTAACTGGTTTTAACAATGCAGTTGAACGGGCATCCGGGGAAATTACACTCCCTTTTCCGGCTAGCGGTGTAACTCTGGAAATAATATTCCATATCATGGACCAGGACACCGTATACAACTCCATAGTAGGATGACCATGGACACACCCCGTAAAAGCTATCCCCTCCAGCATGTACCAAGTCGTTAAATTCCTAACTTTGTGGGAAGTATATAATATATGATGGGAACACCTTACATCCCAGGAATGTTATCATATTTCCTTAGACAGCACAACCACCCAACAAAGAAAGGATAAAGAAAAAGAGGCATAGTAATCAGCAAGGTCGAGGTCGGAGTGTGATGAAATCAGGGAAGACATGAAAGACCCCGACGCGGTCGAAGCTGCAAAATCAACTATAGAGGACCTATAGGAAAGTTTTTGGGTATCCTGGTATCACAATAAGGGATTGAGGTCAACCCTTACCAAATCAAGGTTCATCTCGCGGTCGTCGGTAGGTGCCATAAATTCTTTTCCGTACTTGAGAAAGACAACTATCTCAGTGGACTTCTGAGTGCGTCTAGGCTCTGAGGGAACTAAAGGCATACTTATCGCCGCCGCCCTTGATTTCAAAACCAGATTCGGGGGAGCGTCTCCTTATTTACCTAGTTGTACCTGAGGTAGCTGTAAGCGCAATCCTGATACGAGATAATAAAGGTACGTAATCTCCTATCTATTACATTAGCAAAACACTAATCGATGCCAAGACGAGGTACATGCACCTCGAGTAGTTGGCTTTGGCCTTAGTCGTAGCTTCACGAAAGCTTAGACCATATTTCCGATGTCACCCTATCTCGCTCATCACAACTTCCCCCCTAAACAACATTTTACATAAATTTAAACCGTCAAAAAGGTTATCCAAATGGTCCATCGAGCTAAGCGAGCATGATATCACGCACACGATAAAGTCACAAGTGCTCACCAACTCCAGCACAATAATAATGCCTAAAGTCAAAAGGGAAACCGTCCAAACTTCCCCTGAAACACAAGACCTCTAGGTCCTATACACCGATGCTACATCCAACGCATCGGGGTCCAGACCGGGACTCGTACTTAAAGTTCCAACAGGTGAAGTAATTTTCCAGTCCATAAGGTGACCGGATATGAATAACGACGAGGCCGTAATTGAAGGTTTGAGATTAGCGCTCAAGTATGGGGCAAAACATTTAAAACTACGTTGTGATTCCCAGCTCATAGTCAACCAAGTCATAGGGATTTTTTAGATTAAGTGTCTTGCCCCATTTTCTCGCGAAAGTGGGTTTCAACATTGACAACTCTTTTAAAGGAAGGGTTAAACGAGAAGAGTCGCCACCTAACAATTTTTAAGGTGAGTTAGGGCAGCTTTTTGCAAATATCTTTGTTTTAACTAGTCAATATCACCAAAGATCGGGTAAGAGCTCAAATTACCTCAAAGAAAAGGTGTTAGGTACTCTTCGAGGTCCACAACTGTGGGTCCCGACTGAGCTTAAATTGTATGGATTAGTCTAATAAATGAAGAGAGGGAGAGTACAAAGTTTGGGAATTTTATAAAAAAAAAGATTTTGAATAGATGAGTACATCGATTTGATGCAAACAAAAGAGAAATAAGATGTGGGATCCTAAGTTTTTTAGCCTAAAGGATCACCCCGTGCAACATAAATTACTTCATAACTCCCTCAAGATGGGGTGTTACTCATATTATTCAGCGAGCACAAACTATCATCTCCTGCTACCCGATTACTATGTTAAAGTTGTTACCTAAAAGCGTTCTAATTCAATTATAGGTCGTACCCTATACATGAACTCCCGTCCAATACCTATGGTCCAAGAGCTATTGGACCTCTATTTGGGTGGTTCTAGAACTCACTTAGGTTGCTCAAAAATTTCAAAACTAGGTGACATACAAAAATACGTTGAACTTCACTCATAGGCAGTTAAGGTTCAAGTTTGCCTCCACACTTAAGTGACAAATGCACGTAAGACAAATTTTCATGTTAAGCAGTTCAGAATTAAGAACTTAAATCCCTATAAACATGATTTCTATGTGACAAGGCATTAAAGTATGCAAGCAGTTTCAGAAACCAAACATTGCCCATAGATAGGATTGTACATTAGTCGCATATTGATTGTTGAAATTGCAGATTTTGCAGTTATTAATACTATAGATGTTGTGTCTAAGTGATTTATGTAGTAAAGATAGCGGAATCTATCGGTAGAAACCCAGAATTACTCACGCTTTTGATAGTGACCTAAGTGAATAATAAACAATGTTGAGAGGGGGTATCCTTAACATTTACTAAAGCAAATTGTGGTATCCTATAGGCACGATCTTTAACGATTAGCACTTGGAACTGATTTTATTGTTATACCTTAACCTTATAATCATATTTTCTAGGTGAACACTGTGATACAATAACAAATGAGATGACTAAAATCCTATAGGCATGGTCTCTAGTGGATACACTGTAGCTATGCAAATTGAAGGAAAGTTCAACGATATGTATTTACTATGGGCAGGTTTTCTAATAACATGTAGGAACAAGGATAATTGAAGCATTTGAGCTCATGCTTTGCTAGTAGACAGGTAGTGTGAGTGTGTGTTTTTCCTAATGACATGATTTCTACAGTGTGCATAGAGAGTGAATGACACATATAGTAAATATATTGTTAAGTCCTATATGCATGTTATCTACCCTTCATAGGTAAATATTAAATTCTACCCCATTCCCTTTTACTAGTAACCCCAATTGTTGATACAAAGAATATTACAGGCACAGTAATGAGTAAAGTAGAAATATTACATAACAGTGAACATGCCTATAGTAGGCACAAATCAAATACATATAGGTATGCAAAAGGAAAGAAAGAAATAGAACATTGCAAAGGTTCAAAACACTAGCCAGTAGTATAATCAAAAGAGTAAAGAATGTAATAGCAAAAACCCCAGGCATCCGATGCTTCAGAGTTCACAAGAGCCTCGAGAATGGGCTCCGAGCAGTGCTTGCACCGAATGAGGTCGTTCAATGGCCTTGGATTTCAGTCATCCCATAATTCAAGATTAACACATGAAATAAGGAAATACAGTAAATTAAACACACAATAAGGGAAATATAGCACGTGAAATCAATCAGAACCAATTTTAGGGCAAATCCAAGAAACCCTTATTTAGATGAGAAACAAAAATGGCAAAAATCTCACTGAATCGAAGCCATGGGAGTGTGATAGTTTGTGTATCATGTTGGAAACATGAAAAT
This sequence comes from Nicotiana glauca, assembly GCA_026770625.1. Taxonomy (NCBI): domain Eukaryota; kingdom Viridiplantae; phylum Streptophyta; class Magnoliopsida; order Solanales; family Solanaceae; genus Nicotiana; species Nicotiana glauca. The sequence continues at coordinate 111,928 of MU732212.1, forward strand.
GATATCGAATCAGAATAAAAAAGATGCCAATGACTCGGATTCCATAAATAATCAGGTACCAGTACTTGTAGCGTTCAAAAGATGGTAAATAATTATGCGTATACAAGGAAGGAAAGGAATCATGTATGATTTCCATGTAAGGGTTAAAATCGCAGAAGGTTAGGGATATGGCGGCTAGGGTTTAATAGAGGCGGGTGGAGAGATGAGATGATGGTAAGGCAGCTGGGTAGGGGAAAATGGGTCTTTAAAGTTTAGGGTGAGGGGTAATATAAAACGGGTAGGTTAATTATGGGTTGTTAATCATTTGAGATCAACGACCAGGATAACAGGGGAATGGGGTGGGTTCTTTGGAACGAGTACCGTTTGGTTTTGGGCTGAGGTGGACTGGCCTAAGGTGCTGGGTTAATTTGGGTCCGAAAAATAGGTAGAATTTAGGGTATTATTTAAATACCCCAAAATTATCAAAATACTTTATGAGAATGCTTAATAGATAAAAAATAAAATATTATTTAAACATTGAAATACTTGAAATAATAAATTTATATTATAAAAATACAAAAATTTTATTTTGACACAAATAATATAAAATGAAGAGCCTTTATGTATGAATATAGGCCATTATCACAAAATTAAATAAATAGCTTAAACATACTAATGTAATTACATGAAATAAAATAAAATATTTGAAACATATATTATAGGTGAAAAATAATAATTTTAGGTAACCAAGTCTTTACAATATAATTTAAAGGGATAATTATTAAATATTTATATAATTTAGATGCAAGAAAATTAATTTAAAGCTCTTAAAATTATGGAAAATGCTTGTATAGGTTTGTAAACTAAATAATGATGCAAAATAATATTTTGAAAGTATATATGTATTTTGGAAAATATGAGGGAAAAATTGGGTATCACCAACTGCTATTTTTACCCGAGAATGATGAAAGTGTTATCGGGTAAAGAAATGATGACCAATTTTGGTCGAATTTAGTGAGGGAGGATGTAATTTTGAAAAAATGAGGGCCGAATCCTGGTTCCTGAGTTTCCTACATATCCCTGGTGTTACGAAAATCAGGCCTTGTGTAGTTCTGGATCCAATGGTGAACGAAACCGATGGAGTTGTTGTAAGAATGGTCATATGTTTCGGAAAATATTCTTTTGGGTAGGATAGTATCGAATGAATTTATGCAAAGTCATGAATGTCAATTAAAATGTTATGAATGTTTCACAAGGCAGGTATCTGAACGGTCATAGAGTAAAAGGTGGGCAATTACTGGTGGTTGGTTACGTTTGGAACGACTGATGGACGTGGATGTTATAAATGAAAATCAGAGCGAAGATTGCTTCTGTTTGAAAAACGATTACTTCCTAGATCACCTGCAAAACTTTAAACACGGTGCACGCAGACATATATGGATTATTGCGAGAATTTAAACATGATGCAAATTCCCTTCGGACCATGAAGATTGTCTTTGGACGTTGAGGATGATGTCCTTAGACCATGTCGTCCTGGGCCATGGATCATGCGACAAGGGATTCACAGGCTATGAAATGATGTCCTCAAGCTATGAGAATGGTGCCTATGAACCATGATGTCTTTGAATAATGATGTGCAATATTGAGAGGACCCCAGGCCATGGAATGGTGTCTTGCGGCTATGAGGATAATGCCTTCGAACTATGATGCCTTTGGACAGAATGGCAGTGTTACAGCCCATGAAATGCAAGAATATGATGCTTGGTCATATGCAAAACAAGATAGAGCTTAGTCTTGTGTAAGATTAGGGGAGTGCTTAGCCCCAGGAGAATATTGGATAGTACTGGGTGTTAAATAGCATAATGGAGATAACATCTTGTCTTATGTGGGAAAAGGCAGTGCTTAGCCTTATGCAATTAGGGAGGCAATGTTTGGCTTCATGCAAAAATAAGAGACAATACTTAGTCTTATGTAGGGAAAGGCAGTGCTTAGCCTTATGCAATTAGGGAGGCAATGCTTAGCCTAATACAAAGAGGAGACAATGCTTAGTCTCAATGCAAGGAAAGGCAACGCTTAGCCTTATGCAATTTGGGAGGCAATGCTTGGCCTCGTGCAAGAAGAGGAGACAGTTCTTAGTCTTGATACAAGGAAAGGAAGTGCTTAGCCTTACGCAATTTGGGAGGCAATGCTTAGCCTCATGCGGGAATAGGAGACAATACTTAGTCTCATGTAAGGAAATGCAGTGCTAAGACTTATGCAACTTAGGGAGACGGGGTTTAGCCTCATATGGGAATATGAGACAATGCTTAGTCTCATGCAGGGAAAGGTAGTGCTTAGCCTTATGCAACTTAGGGAAGCAGGGCTTAGCCTCATGCAAATAGGAGACAATGCTTAGTCTCATGCAAAGAAAGGCAATGCTTAGCCTTATGCAGTTAAAGAGGCAATGCTTAGCCTCATGCAAAATAGGAGACAATGCTTAGTCTCATGCAAAGAAAGACAGTGCTTAGCCTTATGCGGTTAAGGAGGCAATTCTTAGCCTCATGCAAAATAGGAGACGGTGCTCAGTCTCATGCAAAGAGAGTCAATGCTTAGCCTTATGCAATCAGGGAGGCAATGCTTAGCCTCATGCAAAATAGGAGACGATGCTTAGTCTCGTGCATGGAAAGGCAGTGCTTAGCCTTATACAATTAGGGAGACATTGCTTAGCCTCATGCAAAGAATAGGAGGCAAATGGAAAATACTTCTAGTTGAGGATGTTTGTGCTAGATAATTTGTTGTCTTGAAGGTAGTGTCTTGATGTATCTATGAGTATTATTGTCTTATTATACCTGCATTCATAGAAAAATTGTGAGTTCTGGGGGGGAGGTTGGTTCGCACTTTTGTCTTCTGCCTTGCCTGTGCTTATGTCTCGAGATCCTATTTGGGTTACCTTGGGTAACATCTGGCTACCATAGAAATAAAGTTTTCAAAAAATATGCATGCCTATATATATATATATAAATTTTTTTTTTTTTTTAAAACATAGTAATATGCAATATCAAGTAAGTTAGATGAACCAATGACTGTGGCATATTTTAGAGACATCACGATCTCCTTGCTTTAGAATTTTGAGGGTCGTCCTCAAAATTCTGCCCCAGTTTGAAAGCAATTCTCTGATTGTTCTATATATGACGAAATTGGCTAGACTTGATTCAAAAATTTAAGTGTCATCCTCAAAATTTTGATGCAGTTTCTGACCATGGCAAAATGAAGATTTTATTAAGATATGACCGAACACACTAGGCTGCCTACGTATCCCCTCTTAGACGGGAATCAGGTCAAGCGTAGTTCAGCTACATCAAGTGAAGAAATGTAAATAATCCTAAACATAGTATTTCTTGACTGCGTCTGAGTTGATAGGTTTTTGCCAAATTTCTCCGTTCTTTTTTGCAAGTATGAGTGTTCCTCCTGATAGTAATCTGTGACCATGTAGGGCCCTTGTTAATTGGATGAAAATTTGCCTTTGGCTTCATCTTGATGCGTGATCGCGGCCTACTCTGCGCTACTATTTAAGTAGCGAGAGAGGGTCGGAGCAGCTTTTACCCAATTTAGGGCCGGGATCGAATCCACAGAGAGCTAGAATTTGGAATCGAGTATCTATCTAGTGTAGAATTGCGTGTATGTTCTGAATTACACTTCTATTCATTTTTGGGTTTTTTTTGTTTACTTCTACTATTATCAAACTACAAACAGAAATTGCAACTAAATTATGATAAGAGTTATAATGCTACGAGTTATTCAAATAGGTTTAAAAGTCACTAGGGTAGTGACTACCGCTTAGATGGTAAATTGACGGGTACTTGAATCTACGGTATATTTGACATATTTGGAGAGTATGATATAACCATTGCACGACTTTGCCCACTCTACACCTCTCGGTGGTTCGAGTGATTTTTGCCCGAATTGGCTTCCTCAAGACCAATTGGGTATGCAAATTTGCACAAGCAACTAGGGTTCAATTTGGGTATTACTCTCTCGAGGTTTAACCCTTTAATTGGGGCTATCAATATCTTGATTACGCCCCTATTCATTGTTGGACCAATTTCGGAGACTTAGTCTCTCTTTCTCAAGAAGAGCTCAAGTCAACTCAACACAAACTAGTGTTTGCAATCACTAATTCAGAAATTAACCATGAAATTAGCCCAAATAACAAACACCCATAGTTAATTTATCCCTAAAGTACAAGACCCATCAATTACCCATACTAGGGTTGAGCCATAATCCTAGCTCATGAGTCTAGCTACTCATATTTAGAGAAGAAAAGCAAGAAATAGATGAAGAAAATTTCATATTAATTAATCACCAAGTCAAACACAAAGATTCAATGATTAAAAATAGCTAAAATCGCCCGAAAAGGCTTAGAAAGTCGAACCCATGAGTGCAGCTACTAAATTACAGTATCTGATACCCTAAAAATGAAAAAAGAAGCTATTTATACTAGCTGAAAAATCTGGACAAAAATGCCCCTGTGGGGTTAGTGCGGACCGCACAAAATGGACCACGGTCCGCACTAGGGCTTTAGCCTTGAAAAACAACTCTATGAACATTAGCATTGCGGACCGCAGAGAATGGACTGCGACCGCGGAGGTTTCTAGTGCGGTCTGTGTAAAATGGACTGCGGACCGTAGAGGCTTGAAACTTTGAAAATGGCAACTCTCTGATTCTCCTCACCGCGGACCACAGAGAATGAACTGCGGCCGCGTTGACCTTAGTGCGGACCGCACTATATGGTAGTGCGGCAGCACTGCCTCTTGGCCTAAAAATCACTTCTCTGAATCTCCTAGTGTGGACCGCACAAAGTGGTGTGCGGCCGCCCTGGGCCTGTTTTGCCTGAGCTTGTCTTGTCTTTGGTGCTTGTGCAAGTTTCACTCCTTTTGAGCTGATCTTTGACATCTTGTCCTTTTGTTGATCAAACCTGCAATCAAGCACAACTTGTGAGTCTTTTGGGACTATTTTGTATGAATTTAATCAAAGCATAAGCAAGAAGGAGTGCAAAATGCGTCAAAATTCCTAGTTATCAACTCCCCCAAACTTAAGCTTTTGCTTGTCCTCAAGCAAACAAAATAAGACCTACCCCTTAAGGAACATCCAAGAAATTTTCAGCTATCCTAAAGTGACCTCAACTAGCCTCAATTGGGACCAATAATTGCCCTCAATACGAATGAATCATCAACAACTTTTACTCTTTAAGTCTCTATGGATTATGTGCGACGCAAGAGCATCAAGAATTGACTCAACACATCAAAGAACTCTTTTCTATTACTTTAGTCATTGTGGAACCCAAACTAACACATCCTCAACTCTCCCTAAAAAATCCTCACCTTTAAGATAGTAGCACTCAGAATAAGGATAATGGAAATTCGCTCATCTCTCTCAAGAAAAAGCCACAAGTCCGGCTCTAGGTACCATATGCTTGCCCCTTATGTGAGTATCCACTAATGTAAGCTTCATTCAACTCAAGATCATATAGGCTTTTGTGATGATATTGTGAAGGCTTTTGGTTCAGGGTAGGAAATGTTTTGGTCTAAGTAGGTTACATCTTCCCTTAAGCACTTCTTTTGATTCATTTGGCATCCATTCACTTGACTCTTTGAGTCATTTCACTTCTTTCTAATGGGTTAGAGAGACACATTGTCACTCTTTCTTATGCATTTCAAACCTTTTCTCCTTTTTCAACTTTTTCACACCTTTCATTCTTTGCTTTTCTTTGAATCCCTTTTTATTCTTTTTCACATTGAACTTTCTTTTTGTTTTTTTGCTTTTCTTTCTTTTTCACTGCCTATATTTTTCTTCATTTTTGTGCCTTTTTACCACTTTGTTGCAATCGTCATCTCTCCCCCCAAACTTATACTTTTGTCATGTGCTAAAGGAAAGATGGGGTGCCAAGAGAGGGTATCTTTTAAAATGGGTATAGGCTTGTATCATGGTTATTGAAGGAAAAGGTCTAAGGTTCAAAAGGGCTGACTAGGGATCTTATCATTGGTGGGTTATGGAAGTGTTCAAGCTATCATTTGGATCAAGGAGAGCCTATAATCATGTCTCAAGTCAAAATTCACTTAGGATTTCGCCTCAACAAACATTTAGGGCAAGTTCTAGACCAATGGCTCGGGATATGGACTTGCAATACGATTATGTTGGCCCAAGATCAGTTGAAATTTTGAAGAATGACAAACGAACTCAGTGAAGGACCAGGTTTATCTTAGGAGACACAGTTGTTATGGCCCATACACATGAGAAGCACGTGAAGAAGATAAGTCCTTGGGATCAAACAACAATATCTTGATGAATATCTTCTGAACTGATCGAAAAGATTGCATATAGGATAAGGAGTTGAAGTCTCCTTATGAAAAGAGAATTACATCCGGATCAAGAATATGGATTAGGAGTTAGAGTTGTTCTTGGACTCGAATTGACAAAGGATCCACAATTCGAGTTCTTATCAAACTCTGGTTACTAACTCTATAAATATAACGATTGTTCTTTTTTACAGGCGATTGCACATAAGCTGAAGTTAAACCAATTTGAGAGCAAAAGAGCTAGGCGATTTTTGAAAGCAATTTGTGTGTGGTACAAGTGTGCAAATCTGAAGCTACAAGAACTAAGTGTGAAGAACCAATTTCATTATGTCTTTCTTTATTTCTAGTTCAATTGTAGTAGGTGTTTTAATATTGTACCTTTCAGCTTTCTTAGAAGCAATTGTATTAGGTTTGCATTGAGTATTCAAGTTAGAGTTAACTTGAAAGTGTCGCAACAATTGAGGTTGTGTGCTACACTGGGATTAGAGTTAATCCTTAGGTTTACAAAGAGTTTTGCAAATGCTGTTTTTGGCTCATTGAAGTTTAGTGGAAGTTTGGGAAAATCCTACTGAGTAGTAGGTCGTGGTTTTTTCACCTTTTGAGACATGTGTTTTCCACGTAAAAATCTCGGTGTTCTTTATTTCTGTATTTTAATTCCGCAAACAGTAGAATTTAGAACACTTAGAAGAACGAGGTTCTTCTAGTGCGAAAATTAGGTACCACACAAATCACCCCCCTCTTGTGTGTCATTGACGTCTAAAACATCAGATTACTCACCACACAAGCTATGGGATTGCTAAAGACATAGAGTCGGGGGCCCACAACGACATTAGATAAGATTTAAGCTCACAATGATCTCAAAAAACCACTTGATGATTATCGGTCAACACAAGAGTCTCAAGGTCACGACTATCACCATCCTAAACACAACAATTTATTTTTGACCATAAGATCAAAGGCAAATGTGCTAGCCCAAGTGAAGCCTCGCTTGAGGCACCCATAACTACTAACTACTAAAAAACAAAAAGAAAAACGGACTCAAACCCTTAAGAAGGTTGTCACGCCATCTATCATTGGGAAGAGCCACCCGGTTCGCACAACACTCCATATTTGAAAAGAACCGTGGCATTAAGAAAACCAAAGGCTTATTGAAAATTTCAAAACAAGAAGCCACGAATCACAACTAAAAAGCTAAAAACGAAAAATTTGCAAAAAGTAAAATGAATATATACAAGGGGGAATTTGTCGAATATACAATAGATGGGATGAATATCTACAATGTAACATAACTTTAATAGACCCAAAGTAAAATAAAAGTGCGAGAAATGTAGCTAAATGTTAAAAATATATACAAACCAAAGATGAAAAATCAAGAAAGCATAAAAGTTGTTAAATATATACAATCATCCAAAATGTAGGGCCTACCCCCTCAAATGAAAGCTGACACTGTCCCAATGCCAACTAGTCTAAATAAAGCATCAAAAAGACAGAGGAATAAGGATATAACGAAACTCCCTATGGCTTGTCTGTCCGCATAGGCTCAATTGTGGTACCTGGGTCCTCTCTATGCTTAGGAACCTCAAATTGGTTCCATGTGTCCTGCTGCTCTTCTGCTGGAACCTGGGCCTGGACCTGGACCTGGACCGGCTCCTGAGGTAGTGCACTCTGTGGCTGACTGGAGGATGTCTCTTATGGGTCTGCCAGCTGGATGATTGCATCATTATCTCTAGGGATCATCCTCTTCCTCTTGGAAGGCCTTTGTGACTGCTCTGGCTAGGGATGCTTTGCTGGTGCTAGGTCATAGAGCAATAAGTCTAAAGTAGGTGATATGCCTTTAGTCTTTCAATATCTGCTCGTAGCTCCTTCACGGACTCCTTAGAGGCATGTGTCTTCCTCAGCTTCTTGTGCTCCCTAGAAAGCCCCTTGAGAGCCTTGCTGTGTGAATTAATTGTTTCAGCAAGCTTCTTATAGTTATCGAGGATTTTCTTCTGGTTGTCTAAAATCTCCTTAAGAGCATCCTCTATCGACTGTGGAACCTGTGGAGCTGGAGGAGCCGACTGAGCCTCTATAGTGGTGGTTAAAATGGACAACTTGGATGAGGCAGTCTACATCCAATTGTTGATACTCAGAAGTGCCTGGCTCAATCGGTGGGCAGTAATGGGATAGGCCCGGGAAGATGGAATCTCTGGGCCTGCTGAGGTGGATGGACTCGGAGGGATATCTGTGGAGGTGGATGTACCGGGAAGGATGTCTGTGGAGGTGGAGGTAGGCTCACCAGGATCCATTACCACAACTGGCTCTTCAGACTGACCAGTTGGAGCAGTAGCTGTACCTTTGAAGTTCTTGCTCTTGGGGTTATCATCCCCCTGCATGTTGTACCAGGAGAAAGCGACCTTCACTTTGACTTTGATGCCGAAGGGTCTCTTTTCCACCTTCAAGTCCCGGAAGTACATAGTGAGGGTACTGGGGAACAAATATTTTCTGTCATGCTCGGCACCCACAATTGAGATAATCCTCGACATCACATTCCCAAAATTGATTGGGTACCCCGCCATGATAGAAGCTACCAAAATAGCCCGAGAAAGAGGAAGGGTGTTTTCATGTGTCGTGGGGTCCAACCTGATACATACAAGTCTCTCACCCCCATGCCTCAAAGTTCAAACTCCATCTCAAGATCTTGACTCCAGCTCAACCAGTCGGGGGTGGTACCTGGGATTGCCAGGTACTATGCTAGCTAGGGATGAACCTCCTCACCCATTTCCAACTTTGCCATGTCAATGGTCTCATCCTCCTCATTAAAGCCAAGGTATTCGTTGATGTACTTCCCTTCAAATAACACTTTCAGATTCCAAACCTTGGTCACTTTGGAGCCCTTTTTGATGTGGGCTACATTGCAGTAAAACTCTTTGACTAGGTGTTCATTGGCATCCACACAGTCATCTAGAAAATGTTCCCAGCCCACTCTTGTTCTAAACTGCCTCAGTACTTTGGGATTGTGAGGTAACAAGTCTTTGTCAATAAAACTTTGCTCCGGGATCAACTTTCTTAAAGGCCACCACTCCCGAAATTTATGATATGCCACCTCGCTAACAAATCTATTTTGCCAAACCTCCGGCTTTCTGGTTCTAGCAATGCCCCCTACCTGAGGCTCACCCCCTTCTCCTACCTCTTGTTCTCCCCCAACTTCCTCCTCAGCACTTACTGCATCCTCTCCAGACAATGAAGCTGTGGGAGAGATGGAGCATTCCCCACTACCTACTGCTGAGCCCTCAGACGACTCAGAAATAGCATTTGTTGGTGCTTGGGCAGTGGGTGATGGTGGAGGAGTGTCTCGTAGCCTAAACCTCTCCGGCCAATCAGGGATGTGTGTTGGTACTTACTCGGAGGAAATCTCTCGGGATTGCTCATACTCACTCCCTGAGGATTAGGAAGTAGCCCTATCAACAGCCTTTATCGGCTTTCTTGTCTTTTTAATGCTTTCCCGGACTTAGGAAGTGAGTTTTATCATTTTCTGCTTCCCTCCCCGGGAAGATTCTCCTCTGCCTGTTTATTTACCTTGTTGTCTCACCATTGTCTGCAATCATAGTTCAATCAGCTTGTTAGTATCAGTGTAATCAATTAAGAACAAAGTTGCAGAAGCAAGAAAGAAAAGTTGCAGACAGGTTGTAGAAGTTACCCAGTGCGGACCGCACAAAATCAACCGCGGTCCGTACAAAGGTGGGGTTCAAACTACCCACTCTCTGTATCTAGGCAGTGCAGACCGCATAAAATCAACCGCGACCGCACTGGGCTAGTGCGATCCGCACAAAATATAGTGCGGGCACCGCGGACCACACAAAAACGACTGCGGTCCGCACTGAGTACTCGGTTGTGACACTAAATTAGGGTTCCATGTGTTTTGATTTTTGCTCCAATTTTCCACCTAAGTAGTGTCTCTACATGATTTTCCATTGATTTTAACTATCTATATCTATTTTAACCTAAAAATTAACAACCCTAACCTACTCAATTGAAGAAAAATACAGAAAGCATAGAAAAATGGAAGAAAGAAAAGACAAATTAAAAGAAATTAACAAAAATTAAACAATTAAAAGAAAGATAATGGTACCAGATGTGAGAGTTAATGAAGAATAACAAGTCAACCAGTTGATTGCAAACAAAATAGATGATGAACAGTGATTTTTAGGGTTCTGAGAGTTAAAGGTGCGAAAAGGGTAAAAGGAGGGCCTCATGCCCTATTTATAGAAAAGGACCTGGGGCCTAGTCTCACCAACCAGTGCGGACCGCTCAAAATGGACCGCGGTCTGCACTGCACTATTTTGTTCAAGCTTGAGAAGGAAATGCTCTGCGGTCCGCACAAAATGGACTGCGACCGCAGAGGTCCACCGCGGACCATACAAAATATAGTGCGACCGTAGTGGCAAACTTCAGAGAGTTGGATTTTAACACTTTCTTCAGTGCGGTCCGCACAGAATGGACGGCGGCTGCACTGACAACTTCAGAGACTTGTGCATTTTTTTCACTATGTCCTGCACTGCATCAACTCAATCATGTAGCATCTCACAACCAGTTAGCCCAAAAATCAATCTTACATTACAATGAAAATCAAATAAAAACAAGAAGAAAAACACATGGGTTTCCTCCCAAGTAGCGCCTGATTTAACGCCGCGGCACGACGAATGTTACTATCCAATCATTTGAAATGAATAACTGTCACCACATAGCTATCATCAAACTTTCCCAAATAGTGCTTGACTCTATGACCATTCACTCTAAAAACTTCCCCACTTTTGTTTTTAAATCAAGATCACCAAACGGGGTCACACACACTATTTCAAACGGCCCGCTCCGCTTTGACTTTAGCTTTCCCGGGAACAACCTTAGTCGAGAATTGAATAAGAGAACCAAATCTCCCACCTTGAACTCCTTTGCCCGAGTATATTTGTCATGAAGGTATTTAATTCTATCCTTATACATGGATGAACTAGAGTAGGCATGGAACCTAAATTCATCAAGCTCATTGAGTTGCTCCACCCGAAGATTAGCAGCTATATCCCAATCAAGATTCAACTTCTTCAAGGTCCACATGGCCTTATGCTCCATCTCCACTGGTAAATGACATACTTTCCCAAACACCAACCGGTACGGTGACATACCAATTGGAGTCTTGTAAGTGGTCTAGTAAGCCCATAGCGCATCATCCAATTTTTTAGACCAATCGGTCCTATTGGCATTGATGCATTGACAGTTTTGGAAAAAATGCTCTTGATCTCCCTGTTAGACACTTCAACCTGGACACTTGCTTGAGGATGATAAGGCGTAGACACTTTGTGGTTGACACCATACTTGGAAAGCAAGGCATCAAAAACTCTATTATAAAAATGCGATCCTCCATTACTAATAATTGCCCGAGGCGTACCAAACTTTGTGAAAATTCTCTTCTTTAGAAATGCCACCACACTGCTAGCTTCATTGTTGGGCAAGGCCACGGCCTCAACCCATTTTGAGACATAATCAACCACTACAAGAATGTAAGTGTTTCCGCACGAGCTTACAAAAGGGCCCATAAAATTGATACCCCATACATCAAAGATATCAACTTTGAGAATGGTGTTTAGAGGCATCTCATCTTTCTTGGAAATCCCGCCCGCTCGTTGACATTGATCACACCTTTTTACTAGATCACTTGCATCTTTGAACAAGATTGGCCAATAAAAACCATAACTCAGAACTTTCGAAGCCGTCCTCGCCCCTCCATGATGGTCACCATAGGGGGAGGAATGACAAGCCTCTAGGATGCTAAATTCTCCTCCTCAGGTACACACCTCCAAATCACTCCGTCGGTGCAAATCTTGAACATGTATGGATCGTCCCAATAGAAGTCTAGACTATCCTGTTTGAGCTTATTCCTTTTGTTAGAAGACAACTCACACAGGATGATGTCAGTCACAAGGAAATTAGCAATGTCCGCCAACCATGGCATATCACTCATCGACACAGAAAGTAGTTGCTCATGGGGGAATGTATCATTGATCTTTAGGACATCACACGACCTTCCTTTCTCCTCCAAGCGGGACAAATGATTTGCCACTTGGTTTTCACTACCTTTCCTGTCTGCTATCTCCAAATCAAACTCTTGAAGTAATAAGACCCATCGCATCAATCTAGTTTTGGAGTCTTTCTTTGTCATCAAGTATCTAAGAGCTGCATGATCGGTATGCACTATGACTTTGGCTCCCATAATATATGGCCGAAATTTTTCCATGGCGAACACAATAGCCAACACTTCCTTCTCAGTCACCGTGTAGTTCCTTTGAGCCTCGTTCATAGTCTTGCTCGTATAGTACACTGGATGAAATATTTTGTTCACTCTTTGACCCAAAACTGCCCCAATCGCAACATCACCTGTGAGTACGTGATTTTTTTCCTACATGAATTACTCTCATAAATTCAAAAAAAAATAAAATATTTTTTCCATTATTTGTAATTTTATGGAGTTTTGTGGCATTTTCTGTTATTATTTGCATATTTCTGTGCATGTTAATTTTATTTAATTAATAAAAAATACAAAAATATATGTTGCATGTGCATTTAGGATTTAATTTAACATATTATGATTAATTAATTAATTAGTTGTTTTGTAAAAATGGAAAAATCACAAAAAATAGTTATTTTTGCATCTTTTAATGCTAATTTTGATTTTAGTAGTTTTCCTTTTAATTTGTTAGTTATATTAATTACCATTTAGATCTAATTAGTGTTTTTAGGTTAATTAGGTTCTAGGAATTCATTTAGATTTTTTATTTAATTTTGAAAAAAAAAGAATTTGTGGAAAAAATAAAAAGAAAAGGATTTAAAATGAGAAGGAAGTAGTTGGGCTAGTCATCAGCTTTTCCACCCAAGCCCAAACATTCCCCCCCCGAAACCCGGTAGACCCAGCCCATACCTGTTCCTACCCGGTCTAGTTCCCCTACTAAACAAAACGACCCCATTTTATTATGCCATCTGATCTGGGTCGTCGAGGATCTTTGATCCAACGACTCAAAACTGAGGGGTCTCCGGTATTTAATGGTCGGTACTCCAACCCCCCACCCCACTCATCTCTCTCAGAGCCCTCTCCTTCAGAGACCAACTCTCACCAAACCCTAAGTCACCACCCCTAAATTCCACCACCTCAAGGTGGCGGTGCCACTCCCCTTTCCCCACCAAATTAACACCCCTGAACTCCCTGAACCCCCTCATTCCAAAACTCTAACTCATTTCCTTCGAATATCATCAGATCCATTTGAATATTAGATCAGAGATTGAACCGAAAAAATCCCCAAAGTTTCAATCCAAGGTTTCATGGAAGATTTTAGGCCTAAATCGATTTTATTTGTGTGTATTTGATATTAAAAACACATGATTAATTTTGGATTGGGCCAAAATCGAAGAGTTAAAGGCTATCTCCCATCTCCTTTTGTCCGAGCCTTTTTAGGTATTTTTCTTTTTAGTTTTCTTTCTTTTCTACTACTTCGTTTCTTCTTTTATTTGTTGTTTTGTTTGATTCCTTTTTGTTCGTTCAAGAGTCGTTTATTCATGCGTGAGCCGCTTGATATTTGACATAATTATCTATTTGGTTGTTAAGAATTAGTTGAATCAGTCTCTTTTTGTCTTTTGGGTGGGCTTTGGTTTAGAGGTTCCCGTGTTCCTTTCTCTTGTTCAATTGTAGGTCAGATTTCTTTAAAATATTGAGTATCTGATTGATTTCCATTGATACCTAAGAATTAAGCCCAAAAGAAACTAAGTTGGGTTTATTTGGACTCATTAACACGGGTCAATTGGACCCAGATTCTGTGTTGGTTGGAAGGATAAATTGGGTTGTTTAAGTAGGGAATCTTGGGTGTAAATGAAACGGAAGCTTCTTGGAAGCTGACGTTGGGATTGTTTTGCAACTCTGAAAACTAAATAGGGATAGCTAGGCAAAAATAAAAACATAAAAAGTGCCTAAAGGAAAATTTGAGTCTCTATTAGTTGACCTATTGCCTTGCCTATAAAGGCATCTCATTCTTGCCTTTCAAGGCAGAGCTTAAGAGATAGAAAATAGAGAATTTCTTAAACGGCTGGGGAGAAACACAAAATTTACTGTTCTATTGAAGAATTCTGTGATTCTTGAGGCTCTCACTTCTAAAATAATTATTGAACAATCATGTGCTAAAATGATTTGATTTTGGTTGGGTTTTGAGTGTTTGGTTCAAGTTTTGGTTGTGTTTTTTTATTACTGGGTGTCATTTGATATTTCTGGTGGTTCAAATTTGGTTCAAAGCTAGTTTTCCTTGGTTATTTCTATTCTGACCTTGTTGCTGTGGTTGTTTCTACTGCTGAACCATCAATTTTTGCTTTTGTTTTGAAATCCAGGTACATGTTCTGAACCTGCATAATGTGATCTTCAAGTTGAAAGTGAAATGAAAAAATGGAAGATTTGAGAATGAATCTCAACTTTATTAAATATCAGTCCATGTTCAAATAGAGTTTTCCCTTGTTTTTGTGATAATTTAAGCTCTTTCATGGGTTATCTATTCCGCTGTGTTGATACTCTTATGTTTCATCCTCAAAAGTATGTTTTAGGCTTCTAGTTCATCATGTTATTCTGTAATTAAGTCGAAGGATTTTGTATTTAAACATTTAAAGGATGTGAATGTTTCTGTAGTGTAGGTTTAAATCAGTGAGGGCATATCATGATGGTTTGGTCTAAATTCGTTTAAGTTAATGTTTGAATTCCAGTTTATGATGTAGCATGATTACATTGCTTTAAGTTTTTTCTCTCTCTAGGATTTGGTCCTATGTTTGCATAGTTTTGGGGGTTGTAATTCACGAAGGAAATCACATGATCATTGCATATTTAAGTTAGGTTAAGTATTGAGTGTGGTATGAGAATGACTAATTAGTAGGTTCGAATCCCAGGTGTCTATTTTCAGTAAAAGTGTTTCAAAAGGATATACAACATGTCATTGGGATGCTGAAATCTCAAAATCTCTCATTTACCTTATCATAATGTGCTGATTCATCGTTAGAGCTTTACTCAGGCTCCATTGATTTATTTGCGTCGGATTTGAAGAAGAGATTTGACCCCAGGTTCATGGGTTTGGGGGTATTTGCCCTCTCGTGAAGTTTGGGCTTAACTTGGGCCCAGATTTTGATTTAAGCAAACTCGTCGTTGGCCACCATGAGCCCAGTTTGTTTGTTTTTTCAAATAATTGGTTTCTCCTATATGTTGATCCCTTTAAGTGTTAGTACCAACACTCGCTGAAATAGTCTTTTTTTGACAAATTCCCTAGGCTTCTAATCAATTGGCTAATTACTTTAATCAATGGAGGTGTGTTGTACTTAGGAACACAAATAATGTATGGCCCTCATGAATTAGTTTAAAAACCCTTAAGCTAGAATAATTAGAGGCGTGCCGTGCCAAACAAAAATGATAATTGCAAGGCCTTCGTATTAATTTCGTATGACTTAGATATAAAATGACAAATGTTCGTAGTTTACTTTAGGCCTGAGTAATATACCATCGCGGTTGTGGACACGTTCGCGTGACATGATTGCGATCTCTAAAAACAAAATCGGAGTATGCGTTTGCGCAATTTCGGCCAAAGTTTCTTAATAATAATAAAGCGTTATTAATTGTGGACACATTCGCGTGACATAATTTTTGATGCACCAAACAAATGGGTACACGTACGCGTGACCCGTTTCAAGATAATTTTGCTTAATTAAAAACGGTAAGAGAGAAATGCACATTGGTTCTAAAATCAGTAATTAAATAATTTAATAAGCCAAGAATGATCAAAGCAACCATGCTAGAATCATGAAACTCGGGAGTGCCTAATACCTTCTCATGGGTAAATAGAATTCCTTACCCGAATTTCTGGTTCGCGGACTATAAAACAGAGTCAACCTTTTTCTTGATTCGGGATTCGAACCGGTGACTTGGGACACCATTAATTATCCCAAGTGGAGACTCTGAGTTTTTAATAAAATAAATTCCGTTTCGATTGTCACTTTAAGTTGGGGAAAAACTCCCTTATACACCCTTTCTGGGGGTGTAGTGGAAAAGGAGATGTGACAGCTTTGGCGACTCTATTGGGGATAAGAACCCAAAATCTCTGGTTCAGGATTCAAGAATTCGAGCTTGTTAATATGATTTTTACTTGGCTTTATTTGTTCTTGATATTACTGTACTATTGTGAACCTCTGTGCTAATTGCTTTATGTTAACCACTTTAATATTGTTGAATTGTATATAACTATCTTCTTACGCACCCCTCTGAGTCTTCTGAAAATGGTGCACACGTTCGCATGACCTGCTTTTCTGTAGAAATTGTACCAGAAAGAACAAGGCTGGGCAAGCGACAATGCCGGGTAGACTTCAGTGCTCCCGGTACGTCGCTCCCTCTTCGACTCCAGTTGTTCGATCGGGTACCCCAAGTCTAGAACAAAACCCCAGGATTTAAACCTAGAAAAAAACAGCATCATACCGGATTCCTAGTAGGAACACTTATTTGCATCACGCACATTTGACTTAGGAGACTCAATACAGCGGCTGGGTCCGTCTAGGACAGGTGTACCCAAAATAACAAACAGTCTTGATGCATCCTATATGCTACATGTTGCATTCCTTCAAGGGTAAAATGATCATTTGGCGGACCAATTGATAATTGATGGCAAATGAAAAAAATGAAAGATGAAAAAAAAGAAAAAAAAAGAGAGGGTTAAGCGTGAAGATAAGGCAAGTAGGGCCCAATTATGTTTTCTTTCACATTTTGTTAAGAAAAATAGAAAAAAAACATGAAAAAATTCATTAAAAAAAAGATTTTGCACTTTTTCATCATTTTTCGAAAAAAAAAAGGAAAAGAAAATCCAAAAATAGTTTCAAAACAAAAGACAAAAATATGTTTTCCCTAAATTAGTTTTTTTACTCGCCCGTATCTAATCCGCCCGAACTATGCATACCTGATTATCGTCTTTCGGGGCGTGATACGTAGGCAACCCACATAGGGTCTGGTCTTTCTAGTAAATCTTAGGTTCATGACTTTGCGGGGTCTTAGCTAAATTTTGCACTTCTAGCCACCTTTTGGCCAAATAAGCCATTTTGCAAAAATAAATCATGCCTTGCATGCGTCCAGTAGGGAGTATTATTGTCTCACATAGTGTTGGTTTAAAGTTTTCTCATACAGGTATGGATCTACTTACCGGAGTTTGAGCATGAAAGATACCCCAGGATCACTGCATTCAGGAGCTGCTCGAGGAGCCATTTTATGTTTTTGAGTCAATTGTTCATGTTTTACTTTCTAGTCATGTATAGTAGTATTCAGTCTTTTAGGTGATGTTAGAGTTTATAATAGTATAGTTAAGTTTACCTAGTCTTTTGTTATTGTATTTCTTATTTTGTATTGGAAAATGTGTTACAAGTCAAAAAGCCAAAAAAAAAAAGAAATTTTATGTTTTTATATTTCCGTTAGAAGTTTTCTTTGGAATACTAATTTAAGGCGGTTTTTTCTTTAGGCAATGAATATCGAGAACTTAAATTAAAAATTACATTTATATTTCCTTTTAGTGCATTAAGACCAAAAAAAAAAAATAATTCAAAAAAAAGAGATAGAAGAGAATTTTCTTTTACTATCTCTCTAAGAGTTTTCTTTTAAGATATTAATTCCAAAAATCTAAAAAGATTTTATTTTTGACGTTCTTATTTGGAAATTAACGAAAAAATTAAAAAAAATTCTTTTGTTTCCACTAGAACTTTAGGATATTGTAAATAGAAAAATAATACTTTATCTTTTGTTTATCATTAGAATTTCTTCTTTAGGTAATCAAAATTGAAATCCAAAAATATTTTATTTTATCTTTTTCATTGCTTATTTCGAAATCTTGCGTCAGGATATCAAATGAAAATTCAAAATATATTTTTGTAGTTTATTCTTTAGATTTCCTTATTAAAAAAAAAGAATCAAAAAATATTTTTCTCTTCTAGGATTTTTTCTTAATAGAGTATTTGTTTCAAACGGAAAAAAAGAGAAAAAAAACACGCGTGTTAAGCTTGAGTTTAGAATAGGTCATAGAACATTAAGTCGAAAAAATTTTAAAAAAAAGATTTGCTTCTTTTATTTCTTTTTTTTTTCTTTCTAGAGTAGTCATTAAGGTAGAAAAAGAACATCAGTTTGTTGCCTCTATTCCTGATCTTCTCGAACTACGCAAAGATCTGATTCATGCGGTGTCATGATACGTAGGCAATCTACATAGGGTTCGATCGAATCATTTTTTTAATTATTAGAAAAGGAAAAAGAAAAAACGAGGGTGAAATTATGGTATGTGAGAAATGAGAGGAAAGAAAAGAGTGATAATTAGAAGGAAAAAGAGGAAGGAAAAATGAGCAAGCAAGTGCTAGAAAAGCAAAGAAAAGAGAGGTTGAAATGAACAAATTGGGATGATGGCAACTGACCTTTGTACCCTCGAAGTCATTTTAGAACCGATAACTGTGGTGCATTGCATGTAAAGTGAGATTATCTTATGTTAAATGCCCTAACGCTAACGTGATGACTTCATTTTTATATTCATAGCAGAAAGGTGGTTGGCTTGTGATTTTTGAAGTGGTAACTCTTCTCTACAACATAAAGTCAAAAGGCAATGGCAGACAACAACAAAGCTGAGTTGGTTGATACGGGTGCCCAAAAGCAATTATTTGAACAGGACAATAGGTTGGTTGAAGAGGTGAGGATGCTAAGACAACACATGGCGGACATGTATCAGGCTTGGATGGCTGGGAAGGCACCACCCCCGCCACCACCTAGCTTTCTAGATGCTGGCCTTACCCAAACTCCGGTCGTAGTGCCGGATGGTTCCCCATACTCTCCAGATCCACCCGTTTATCACAGCTTTCCCAACCACCCTAGCAACTCCATCACTCTTCCTCCAATTACCCCTCCCCAAAATTGCCCTCATGTCGTATCCACTATTCCCAATAATGGACGCCTACTCAAAGCTTAAGATGCCCAATATTACCCCTCAGAGGTTGCCCATAAGGTTCCTAACTCATACAAGCAGGGCCCGCGGGATGAGCTTCATGTTAAAAATGAAAAGTTCATAGGAAGAGAAGGGAGAGATGGGACACCCAGGAGGTTGAAAGACATAGAGCAGTCCTAAAAGAACAAGCAAGGAATGGGAGACTAGGTTAACATGTCTTACAAAGAGTTGGGTACGTTCCCTGACGTTCGCCTGCCCGCGGGGTTTAAAGTGCCAAAATTTAACTTGTATGAAGGGCATGGAGATCCGGTAGCCCCCCGAAGGTTTATTGCAGTGAAATGAGAAGTGTTGGAGAGAAAGATGACGTGATGATGCTGTATTTCAGTGAGAGCCTGACTGGGGCAGCTTTGGACTGGCATGCTCATCAAGATGTTGGTAAGTGGCCTACATTAGGTGACATGGCTCAAGATTTTGTTCGGCGCTTTCAGTACAATATAGACATTGTCCCAGACCTCTCCTCCCTATCTCAGATGGAAAAGAAACCCAAGGAAAGTTTTAAGGATTTTTGGCTTAGATGGAACGAACAAGTTGCTCGGGATGGTCCTCCCATTGATAGAAAAGATATCGCTGAGCCCTGCCGACGATAGGGTCCAGTGGTCGTTCTTGCCAAACATATTCAGCCTCAACTCCAACCCCAAACCTATGCCCGATCCCTACATAATCCACCTCAGCATTATCCACAGAACAACACCTGACCATCTGTCCAACCACCAGGTAACTCCCTAGGGCGAACACTAGCATCCCAACATTCAAGTGTGCCTTCACAGCATTTTCAAGAATCCAAAAATCCTAAAAAACTGAGGCATGGAGGGAAACAAAGGCAAAAAGATAATTTCACGCCCATCGGAGAATCCTACACAAGTTTGTTTGAAAAGTTAAAGCATTCTGGCCTGATTGAGCCGCTCCTCGGCTATACTCCTGACCCATATGTGAAAGGCTTTGATCCTGCTATTCGGTGCATGTACCACTCTAATATACAGGGGCATATCATTGAAGATTATCGCTCTTTGAAAAGGGAAATAGAAAGAATGATTCAAGAAAGGGTAGTTGTGGTCAATGACAGTGACAGAGAGCATGCGAATCCTATTGGGAACTGGTTGATTAAAGTTGATAATGGTCTTGGCAATATTGATGTGAAACTTAGTGGCTAAGATACCGCGCTTGGTAATTAGTCAGCCGGAGCGGAGTTTTGGTTGTTTATTTTTTGTCATTTCTGTTATCCGGGTTATTTCAGGGTTGTAATTCGGATATTGTCTTGTGACTCAAACCCTTCTATCCTTTCATTTTGCCTTGTTTGTCTAGTCGTAGTAGATCGTTTAGTGCTGTCTAGGTTTGTTCCAAGGTTGTAACCCCACTCTAGTTTGCTTGTCTTATTGTTCGAACCGTTTCACTGCCTGTCTAATGCAATTTCCTATTTTCAGTTATTTCTAGCCATTTCTTTTGTTTAGTTCTCTTTTCTTTCTACAATTCTTTTCCTGTTGGCTCTAGTGACATGAAATGCATGCGTAATTCTTAGCCTGAGCTCAAAAAGTTAGTTTAGTGCTTCATAAAGCATTGAAACAATTTTGAAGGTTACAAGAGCACTTGAGGGAGATAAGAATAGATTTGGGAACTTTGAGATCATTTGAAGCCCGAACCATGTGAAACTGGGGCAGATAGAACATAAAAAAACCCTATTGAAATGGATCATGACGCATAGGGTTGAAGCTAAAGGCAAGTTTGCCAAATTGGCAGGGGCCGTTCGTGGTAAGGAGAGTGAGAGTGTTGTCCAATGGTTCTTTTAGTTAACAGATGTAGAAGGCGAATGTGTGGATATGGTTATCAGGTATGGTACAATCAGAAGATGTTACGAATGTTTTCCTTGGTTTGTTTAGTTGTGTTGTTTGTACTTGGTATGTTTTGAAGATTGGAATGACGAAGGCATTCTGTTCTGCTATCTAAACACTTTATCCTTCATTACCCCTCTGAGCCTTATTTATTTTCTTTCATACCCCTCTTTGGAATCAGTAGCAAAGTTTAGAAACGCAAGCGCAAAAGATAAGTAAAGGAAGAAGATAAAAAGATAAAGAAAAGAGAAAAAGAGAAAGAAAAGAATGAAAAGAGAAAGAAAAAAAAGAAAAGAGAAGAAAAACAACAAAAAGAAAAAAAAACAACAAAAAGAAGGAAGGACGGGAAAAAGAAAAAGAAAAGAAAAATCACAACAACAAATTAATTTCTATGACATGAACTACGTTCGACCTGATTCCTTTTAAGGATACGTAGGCAGCCTCATGGTTTGGTCCCATCAAAGTAAAAATCCAAAAGTTCCCAAGCAAAGAAACTTGGGCAGAAGTTGTGATTGTTGTAAGAAATGTGATTCCAAAAGTTGTAATTTTAAACCCATTTGAATTGTTTTGAGCCTTTGATACCCTTTCTTTATAACCCTATCCAAAAGCCCACGTTATAGTCCAAAGAAAGACCTTCTGATCAGTCTTCGTGAGATGCCAAGTCGAGCAAGTAGAGGCGATTCATATCAGGGGCAACACTCCGTTCTGAAAGAAATGAAAATGAGAGAGTCTTATTGGTGAAAACCCTCACAGGCACCGTAAGGCGACGGGAGCTGAGAGAAATCAAAATGAGAGAATCTTATTGGTGAAATCCTTCACGGGCACCTTGAGGCGACTGTAAGTTGAGAGAAAGAATAATCGGAGAGAGGCTTGATGGTGAAAACCCTTCGGGCACTACAAGTCTAATAAGGATTGTGAATCAGATGGGAAATCACTAGACGAAGATTGTGAAAGATGACTAACGACAGAGCATCAAAGCCCAGTTTCACGGTTTGGGGGTATAACAGGAGTTGAACATCAGATTTGCTTAACAGAATAGGCCACAGGTGCATGTCATGGTCATTAGAGTTGGTATCCATTGTCCTTTACTCTGTTTCGTTTGTCTTGTTTACTTCCTCTTCCTAAGTCTGTTTGGTCAGAACAAGTGAGAAATGACTTCAAAATTTGCCACCAACTTTCCAATTGCACAAAACGGGATCTGGTTAACACATCAAAGCGTCATAAGTCAGGAAAGAACATCAAGCATACTGAGTTGGTAACAATCAACATGCTTTGGGATCTTTGTGAAATACAAAGGCTTGGTATATATCAATTCATGAACAATGCAACATATGAATGGTTTTTTTTGTTGTCAAATTATACTACTAGGTTGGTACCTAGTAGTTATTTTATTTATAATAAAAGCAAATACAAAGAGTATGATGATGTCCTACTAGACTTCGGACCGTAAAATATGAAAATACATAATGCCTATTATCAACATTGGTCATGGGTCTAATGTTGATATCACATGATGTACTAGAAAATTCGTAAAGTAGCCTAGTTAAATGTTGCCTTAAATGCCATATGTCCGCTGCTCTTTTATATGGTTTGCATTGTATAACTATTTTGTAGTTTTTGAGAAGTTCTTTCATGCCATATGTGCTCGTGTATGACACTTTTTCCAGTATATCTTCCATCCATTTAGTACTTTTAGAGTTGCTGGGCAGTGTTGTAGTGATGACCATCTTGGCTTCTGCTGAACAATGTACCTTGTCCTTATTCTAAGAACCTTGCACAGTAATGTTTTTCTCCAAACGTCTGTCTTATGATAGCCATGTCTGTTACCTCCAATGTCGTATAGTTTTTCTTGCTCGTTGCTCATATGCATTGCTTGGTAGTCATCATTAGATGGTGTGCTGACTTGTACCTTGCACAGGTCTTTAATCATCCTCAATTCCATGCTTGTAAACTTTTGTTGAAGCTGTGAAAAACAGCCCATTACTTTAAGAGTTTTTGGGCTAATTTTCTGGTTTTCCTGCTTTCTCCTCCTCCCTATTTTAGTGCTATTGTGTTCTTTGATTGTTCTTCTAATGGGATGAGTGCTGGGCACTAATACCACCACCAAGAGGTCGATCAAAGTGCCCAATAACACTATGATAGTGCCTGCAAAACAAACAACAAAGTTAGCAGAAAAGAGGCCAACCATGATGTCCAGCACTCTACTTCCTTTCATATCTTTTGTAAAGAAACACAGGCCATGTGACCCCTGCTGGCCTATATCCTTCCAGTTGCCCTTCCTCATTTGTGTCATCAGTTCTTTGCCACCCTTACTCTCAAATAAGGGCATTGCATCTTGTCATCGTTGAGGATCCTCCTACCCATTGAGTCGAGCTCCCAGAAGTCTTGGCATTCTATATCTCCATTGTCCAAAGCAAAATTTGCCAAGTGATCTGCCAGCTTGTTGCCTTCTCTATAAATGTGTGTCACCTTCAGAGTAAATTTTTCCTTCAGTCTCCAAATTTCCTCCATTTGATCGACTATACACCAGGGTGGTTTCCACACTTGTTCGATTACATTTTTGATGAGCATCGAATCAGTTTGAAGCCATATCTATTTGAAGTTCATTGCACTACATATTCTCAAAGCCTCCAGTATAGCTACTGCTTCTGCTTCATTATTGGATCCCTCATTAATCTCCCTTCCACTTGCATATACCAGATTCCCTCGTTCATCTCTCATACAGAAACCTATGGAGCTTCTTCCTGGATTTCCTCTGCTGGCTCCATCTGCATTCACTTTTATCCAGCCTTCCTGTGGTAGTTCCCATAACACCTTCTCATATTTCAATTTTGGTATGTAGTTCTGCAGCATCAATAGTATCTCATTCCACCTATGGGGCACTCTTATACCAGGTTTCCTTGTTTGAACAAGTGCTTGGATTGTAGTTGACACCTGTTGTATTACACGATTGACTGATACATCATCACCATATTTCCAACTGTTTCTTCTTTTCCAAAGCTCCCAAACGATGCATGATGGTAATGCCTGCATAATTGGATTTATCCTTGGAATCACATGGGCAGTCCAGCACTTTGTAATGGCCTGATGAAGAGATAGTCCCTCTATCCTAATACCTGATCGCGATAAAAAGTACCTCCATACTATCGAGGCTGCCTTAGATGTGAAAAACAAATGTCCCAATGTTTCTTCTTTTGACTCTGCATAGCACCAGCACTTGGATGACATACAATAACCTAACCTCTTCATGAAGTCATCCAATGGCAACTTCGACTTCCATACTTTCCACATGAAGAATGCTATTTTGAAAGGCAATCCCTTTAACCATATCATTGTATAGGCCTGCCTCTGGTTGTCCCTTCTTCGAATGTATTCCCATGCTATTTTAACTGAGAAATGCCCTCTGCTTTCAAGAATCCAATATGGTGTATCTATATCTGTGTGCATGATTGGTGGTGGTATAGTGTCGACTATATGCCGAGCTAAGTCCTCTGGCAGCAACTCTAAAAGTCTGTCTAGCCTCCAAGCACCTTATTCTACCAGCTCCAAGACATTTTGAACCTCCTCATTAATGATAAAGTCATGTGGTACTAGGAAGTATAGGGCTCCCAGACCAGTCCAGTTGTCGAACCAAAAGAGAGATGAATCCATTCGTGTATTCCATAGAATCTGATGTTCTATCATATCTCTACACTCAAGCATCCTTCTCCACACATGTGATCCATACTTCCAAGGAACCACTATTGCATTTAGTTTTTTGCAATATTTTTGACTCTTGAACGAGCTCCACAAGGTAGGCTTTGTCCTGAAGTTCCACCACAACTTACAAAAAAGTGCATTAGACACATCATGCAATGATCTGAAACCAATGCCTCCTTCATCAGTTGGCATACAAAGAGTAGTCCAAGATGCCCAGTGTCTTGTGTTTCCTCCTATGTTACTGCACCAGAAGAACTTAGCAAAGATATTGTGCATCCTGTTAATGACGTACCTGAGAGGATTCACAGCTGACAGTAGGTGGATTAGCATACTTTGTAGGACATGAGAAATCAAAACTGCTCGACCACCTATGGACAGTAGCTTTCTCTTCCACGACTGAAGCTTGTCCATAACCTTCTTCAATAGGTCTTGGTAGTAGTCCATTTCCTTCTTGCATAAAAGATAGGGCAGCCAAGATAGGTGAAAGGAAAATCATTACTCCCTATTCCTGTAATCCTCTCAACTTTTCTGAGTACCTCCACGTCAGTGAGGTGATGCGTGTAAATAGCTGATTTGGCTTTGTTTATATACTGGCCTGATGCTGCTTCGTATGAGTTCAACACTTGCATGATTAATCTCAGTGACCTTGTATCAGATGAGGTAAAGATTATGGAGTCGTCTGCATATGCTAGATGATTTATTTTGGGGCTCCACTTTGGCAGACCAAATCCATGAAAATGTCTGTCTTGATGCAGTGCATTGAGACCTCTTGATAGTGCTTCTGCAGCCAGGATGAATAGAGTAGGTGATAGTGGATCTCCCTGCTTCACCCCCCTTGTTGACTTGAAGAAACCGTGTGCTTGACCATTTACAAGGATTGAATACCAATTGTTCCCAACCAAATCAAATATTAACCCAATGAAGCCTTCTGAGAAACCAATCTTCCTTAACATTTTGGTCAGAAACAGCCAAGATAACCTATCATAGGCTTTGGCCATGTCGAGTTTTATCACCACATTTGATCCATGTCTTGTTCTCAATCTAATATCTTTTATAATCTCCTGGGTAAGCAGTACATTTTCCACTATACTCCTTCCCTTCACAAATCCTGCTTGTTCTTCTGAGATCAAGTTAGGTAAAAGCTGCACAATTCTTTCATGAATCACCCTCGAGAAAATTTTATTGACAAAGTTGCTAAGACTTATTGGCCTTAAGTCTGCGAAGGTACTGACCTCTTTCTTTTTAGGTAACAACACCAAATTTGTGTGAGTCACAAACTTAGGTAATTGTTGCCTACAGAAAAAAGCTCGTACCATAGCAACCACATCCTCTTCAATTATGTCCCAGTAAGTGTGATAAAAGGTTCCTGTGAAGCCATCTGGACCACCAGCAGAATCAGCATTTAATCCCATCACAACCAACTTTACTTCTTCATTTGTAGGTACAACCATTAGCTTTTCATTTTGCTCAATATCCACCATTGTAGGCACTTGATTTATGATGCCAAAGTCAGTAGGAACCACATTCTCCGTGAACTGCTCCTTATAGAAATTGACAGCCTCCACAACAATCAGCTCTTCTTCTTCTATCCAGGTGTCCCCACTGTCTTTGATTCTTGTCAATTTCAATCTTTTCCTTCTTCCATTAACTTGCGCATGAAAGAACTTTGTGTTTTGATCTTCATCCTTGAACCATATCATTCCTGATTTTTGTCTCCAAAAATGCTCCTAGATTGCTAAGTATTTGATCATCTCTGCCTGCACCTTTTGCATTCTGGTTCTATTCATCTGTGTTGGTCTATTTTCAAACTGCCTTTCATGCATCAGAACCAGCTCCTCTAAGCTAGCAATTTTTTGAAAGATGTCTCTATATGTTACTCGACTCCAACTGGACAGTGTCTTTTTTAGCTTTTTAAGTTTGAAATTGAACAAAGTGATGGGGTTTACCATGAAGTCAGCATTCCAGTTTTGTCTAAAGACCTCTCTAAATGTATCATGCTTTGTCCAGAAATTGAGGAATTTGAAAGGTTTTATGACTGGAGTTGCTTCTATGTCACACTTCAACAGTAATGGTCGATGATCAGATCCAGTTCTGGAAAGGTGTGTCACTTCCAGACCAGGAAAGGTCTCTTGGAATTTTGCATTACCAAAGCATCTGTCCAACCTCTTAAAATGCTATCTTCCTCTGAGCGACTATTCCACCAGGTATAAATACTCCCTTTGAATCCCAAATCTATCAAGTTACAAGTGCTCATGCAATGCCTAAAATCATCTATTTCATTGATGTGCACAGGTAGACCACCATACTTCTCCTCTTCATGCCATATGACATTGAAGTCACCCCCCACAAGTCATGGTGTATTCATATCTCTGGATATTGCATATAGTGAATCCCACAATTCAATCCTCTCTATTGAATCACATTTCGCGTACACTAATGTTAGGATCAATTCAATGTGAGTTTCTGTATGAAAGAGTTTCAAAATCAGTTGTTGCACCATATTGTACAGTATTGTTACGTCAAACACTTCATCAACAAATGCCCAGATTTTATTTGATACATTTGCTATAGCTTGAGCCAAGCCTATTCTTCTACGATACCTCTCCATCTTTTTGGTTTGTTGCATAGGTTCCATTATGCCAATAATCTCAAAATATTTTTGTCTTTGCATTGTAATCAACCTCTCAAATGCCTGCATAGTATTCACCGACCTAATATTCCATATCAAAGCTTCCATTACTGATTGATTGATTTAGACCAATTGCTCCTTGTTTGGACACCACCTGATGGGGCTAGGGGTGCATCTTTGTTCATTTTCTTCCTTCCTTTTGTAATTGATTTGGCCTTGTCCACCTACCTAGGTGACAAGTCAGCTTTCTTAGTCACATTAAGGAAATTTTGTACAGTCGATTCTTCATCCATATCTTTTCCTGCATGCTCATCCCTTGTTCTCCCATCATTTGCAACAGTAGCAGCTTCCACATCATTAACAATTTCTACTGCATTAGCCTTAGCTTCAGCGATAGTTACTTGATGCACCACACCATGATTTTGCCCAGCATTCAATGTAACAGTAGCATCAACAACAAATTTAGACTTATTGCCAGATGCATCTGCTATGTTTTTTTGCCTTGTTTTCGATGTACCAACTGGTGTTATAGGCTGACTCAAAACTTGACAGTCTTTCTCATGCCCAGCCTTCAATGGAGCAGTACTTTTAGCATGTTCCTGCACCTGTGAAATTGTCATCTGAGTATGTTTGTTGACAGATTTATCTACGGATTTCTGCCCTGTATCCCCTGGATCTATAGCCTTTTTTCCACCTTCTTTCTCCACCAGTTGAGGTACTTCATTTCTTTCTGCATTCTCAATATCTGCATTGCTGTTGCTTCCTTCCTTGTTTGCAATAGTGTGTTGTTCGATCAAAAGTTGAGCACCATTTGCCCCACTCACACTTTGGTCCTCATCTTCTACTGCCTCTCCATCTTCTTCCTCTTCACTTTGCATTAGATCAGGAATCTCACCCTGCTCAGAGTCAACTTCAGTCTGCTCTACTTAAAGCTTTCCTGCATCCCAATTCATTTTCTCATTGCCAATGAATTGCTCGAAGTCTGGATCCACCATATTATCTTTTTCTGCATTTTGTTCCAGTTCTGCATTAACCCTGGTGTCCTATGTTGGGACCTCTTGTACAGAGGTATTGATAGCAACCATATCACCTTGAAATGTTTTTTGAACCCACATATGGGTTGAATCCTTTTGTTATTGTTCAGACCTTCCTTCTTCTTCACCTGCTGCTAATTGTTGGTCATCATCTCTCAGGCTAGAGTTAGCTGGAAAGGGGCTCTTACCAGCAGCATTCGATGTTCCAGCATTGGGCTTCTTCTTTTTAGTAGAAGAATTATACTTGAATGGTAATGTTGCTGCATTCAAGTTAATTTTTTGATGTTGTACATTATTATCAGCCACAAGAGCTAGTTGATTATTCCCATTAACTTCACTGTTCTCGACCTCCAAAACAGCAAACTGATTTGTATTTTGGATCTGCTGAGGGACTAGAGCATTATGTTTCTCACCAAACTGCCCAGATTTCTCATCAATCACCACTCATTTGTTTATTTTGTTTCGCACTTCTTTCCACTGTGGTCCTACATTCCCAATCACTTTACCACTAGTAAGGATCATTATAGGTGCTACATCCTTTTGTCTTTCAGCAGTTGTAGCATCTCCTGATGGTTCACCTTGTTCATGCTGATCAGTAGGTCTGTTAGCCATAAGCTCAGGATGTAATCTCCAGCATTCCATCATGTCGTGACCCTGTAGCTTACACTCCTGACAGTATTTAGGAAGGTAGTCGTATTTGATGGTAATCCACTCTGTTTTAACAGATCCCGTTGCTTCATTTCTTATATCCATCCTAATCTTCTTAGGCAAATCATCTACCAAATCAACCAAATCAACCAAAACCTTCACTCGTGCACAGTTTGGCCTAGTTTTGTTTATTGTAGTTGCATCCAAATGAAGAGGCCTACCCACAGCCGATGCTAGAGAAAATAAACATTCTTTTACAAAAAAAGTGGGCAGTAAATTAGGAAACGAGATCCAAGCCATGACTTTCGAAGTTTCTTCCCCGGGCATGAAATTAAAGTCGTAAACCAAAGTTCTCAATTGGTATTCGCGAGAAACCTTATCTTTTACGTAATAAACACTTTTTGAAGTGAATTCAATAAAATCTTGAAATAACGTCAATCTTACCAAAGCGTGTCTGTCGCGCAAGAATCCAATACTACAGTCGCCTTTAATTCCATATTGGAGCGGCACAATCCGGCGTAACTCGTTAAGTTCTGGCCAACCATATGAGAATTTGCAAACCACTGCATATTGCAATCCTTCAATTACATTCATGCGACTCACTTCACCTTCAGTGAATTCAATCATTGGCTGCCCTTGAAGAACAACTGGACAACGCATATTGATTGGTTCAACTGGGTAGTTTTTTGCTATGTTTCCATGGTTGATAGCTGCTGGGTTCAGTAGTTTAGAAAAATCGAGAGTTGGAGTAGAGTTTGAAGGTTGGGCTGGGTTGATTGGATGCTGGGTATTCATCATAGAGGGCTGGGATTTGTTCGTTATATCATCTGGAGGTTGAGCGATGGTGTGAAGAGGCTGGCCAGCAGGAAGAAATGGCTGGTCGCCGGCGTTCCTGGCCATAGGCCAATGGAACAGTGTTTCCGGCTAATAAACAGTGAAATCACTACTTCTAGAGAGAAGCTAGAGCATGCTTTGGTATCTATTGGTGTAAAAATTATATATGGTGGGCGCTATAGATGAAGGGTTAGGGTGAACAAATCAAAGGTATTTCCTGTGATAAGATTGACAAAAGGGTGGTAAACCAGTAACGAGCAAGACCTTCCAAGCAGAAATCAAAGTTATCATGGCAAATGAGGGAGCCGTAGACCTCAAGGACATGGCCAGTGGTTTAAGTCAAGAAATAACAGCATACGCAATGAGGGGGTGACAAGTGTCGTGATTTGGGGTTCATGTGAGACACAAAGGTTGGTATATGTCAGTTCAGGAGCAATGCAACAGATAGAAGGTATTGGGTTGGAACGGAGAAGAGGTATTTTCTATGTTAAGGGTGACAAAGGAAGTGGTTAGTCAAGGAACAAGCAAGGTCTTTGAATGGAAATCAGTTATCATGACAAGTGAAGGAGCAACAGACCTCAAAGCCAAGGCCAATGATTTAAGTTGAGAAAGAACATCATACACACTAAGTGGGTGGCAATTGACGTGCTTTGGGATTCATGTGAAACACAAAGGTTTGGTAGATGCCAGTTTATGAGCAATGCAACAAATAGAGGATATGGGGTCTGAAAGGAGAAGAGGTATTTTCTATGATAAAAACGACAGAAAAACGGTCAGTCAATAAATAGGCAAGGTATTTTGAGTTGAAACCAAAGATACCACAGGAAGTGAAGGAGCAATCGCCCTCAAAGTTCAAGACCACAAACCAACCACCATATTTTAAACTGATAAGTTTTTTTTTCTTTGATTGAAACATGGGTAGAAGTTTTGGTTGTTTCAGAGAAACCCTCCGTAAAGGAAAAACAAGCACCAAACAAGTTTGACTTTTGATTTTCAGGACCCTCCT
Organism: Nicotiana glauca; assembly: GCA_026770625.1. Lineage (NCBI taxonomy): Eukaryota > Viridiplantae > Streptophyta > Magnoliopsida > Solanales > Solanaceae > Nicotiana > Nicotiana glauca. Next base: position 142,976 of record MU732212.1, read on the forward strand.
GGAAAATGAGACCTAGTTTAAAAATCAAAACAATCATAAGTAGCGAATCTAGCATAAATGTACCCCAAGGAATATAAGTTGGTTTTAAAGTTTGCATGTTTAAGATAGGATTCAATTAAGAGTTTCAGGACCCTCGTGGAAAATGGGACCTAGTTTAAAAATCAAAACAATCATAAGTAGCGAATCTAGCATAAATGTACCCCAAGGAATATAAGTTGGTTTTAAAGTTTGCATGTTTAAGATAGGATTCAATTAAGAGTTTCAGGACCCTCGTGGAAAATGGGACCTAATTTAAAATTCAAAACAATCATGAGTAGCATAATCTAGCATAAATGTACACCAAATGAATATAAGTTGGCTTCAAAGTTTGCATGCATGAGATAGAATTCAATTAGAAGTTTTCAGGACCCTCATGAATAATGGGACTTAGATTTAAGATTTCCATTAGATAACAAGATTTAGCATAAGTTCTGTCGTAGGGAAGTATGATTTAGCCGTAAGGAATTGTCACTCTTAAGATAAGACTTGATTTTGATTTTTCAGGACCCTCATAGATAATGAGATGTAGTTTCAAGACCTTCTTAGATAACAAGATTTAGCGGAAGTCATACCTTTAACAAATATAATTTAGATTAAAACTGTCGTTTAACTAGGAGTTGTCAGGACCCTCATGGATAATGGGATCTATCTTTCAAATTCTTAGAATACTTGGTAACATTATTCAGTCTAACACTCACATATGTGCCCAGCTACTAAACTGGGGCAGAAAATTTTCTTTGTTTTGTCTATTTTTGTTGAAATAAGGTACCCACTTGGAGAATAGGGAATACAATTCAAGTTTTAGCAGTTAGGCGCCCACCTAGATAGCACGTGAATACAGTTCAAGTTCAGCAGTCAGACACCCACCTGGAGAAAATGGGAATACAATTCAAGTTTCAGCAGTCAGGCGCCCACCTGGAGAGCAAGGGAATACAGTTCAAGTTTCAGCAATCAGGCATCCACTTGGATAGCAAGGGAATACAATTCAAGTTAAAGCAATCAGGCGCCCACCTGGAGAGCAAGGGAATACAGTTTGAGTTTCAGCAATCAGGCGCCCACCTAGAGAGCAAGGGAATACAATTCAAGTTTCAGCAATCAGGCGCCCACTTGGAAAGCAACGAAATATAATTCAAGTTTCAGCAATCAGGCGCTCACATGGAGAGCAAGGGAGTACAGTTCAAGTTTCAGCTTTCAAGTTCTTAGTGATATTTGGTAACATGATTCAGTTTACACTTACATATGTGCCCAGCTACCAAACTGGGGCATAAATTTTTCTTTATTTTTGTCTATTTTGTTGAAATCAGACGCCCACCTGGATAACAAGGGAATACAGTTCAAGTTCAGCAATCAGGCGCCCACCTGGAGAGCAAGGGAATCCAATTCAAGTTTCAGCAATCAAGCGCCCACCTGGAGAGCAAGGGAATACAATTCAAGTTTCAGCAATCAGGCGCCCACCTGGAGAGAAAGGGAATACAATTCAAGTTTCAGCAATCAGGCGCCCACCTGGAGAGCAAGGGAATACAATTCAAGTTTCAGCAATCAGGCGCCCACCTGGAGAGCAAGGGAATACAATTCAAGTTTCAGCAATCAGGCCCCACTTGGAGAGCAAGGGAATACAGTTCAAGTTTCAGCAGTCAGGAACCCACTTGGAGTGCACGGGGTTACAGTTCAAGTTTTTGGCAGTTAGGCATCCACCGGAAGAAAGGGAAAACATCTTAGATTATAATTCAAGTCGACAACAAAGGAATTTCACTGGGAGAATACAAGTCAACATGGCAACAAGAGTTGCAAGGTCAAGTTTGAAGATACATATAGGATTTTTTGTAATTCATAGATCATAGTTTAGTCTAGCTTCTTTTATTTTGTCATGGTGTAATAAAGGGGTTCAGTAAGCAGCAGCAACAACAACAATGAAATCACAGCTTCATGGTAGTCCCATCTATCAAACATTCCCGAACTACACTGACCTGATTTCTTTATATCCAAAGATATGTAGGCAACCTCGGAAGTAGGGTGCGATCAAATCTTTTAAAAATGCTTCCTACAGAGTATTCAAACGGGAAAAAATCGCTCGTATCTGCTCACTTTATCTTTGCACGAAAACTCTTCGTGTTTTCGAGCAAAGAGGGGTAGTTGTGAGTACGTGGTTTTTGCCCCACACGAATTACTCCCATAAATTTTAAAAAAAAAGAAACAAAATAATTTTTCCATTATTTGCAATTTTGTGGAGTTTTGTGGTATTTTCTGTTATTATTTGGATATTTCCGTGTATGTTAATTTTGTTTAATTAATAACAAATACAAAAAAATATGTTGCATGTGCATTTAGGATTTAATTTAACATTCTAGGATTAATTAATTAATTAGTTGTTTTGTAAAAATGGAAAAATCACAAAAAATAGTTATTTTTGCACCTTTTTATGCTAATTTTGATTTTAGTAGTTTTTAATTACCATTTAGGTCTAATTAGTATTTTTTAGGTTAATTAGGTTCTAGTAATTAATTTAGACTTTTAATTTAATTTTGGAAGAAAAAAAAAGAGAATTTGGGGAAAAAATGAAAAGAAAAGGATTTAAAATGAGAAGGAAGTAGTTGGGCCAGTCTTCAACTTTTCCACCCCAAGCCCAAACATTCCCCCCTAAAACCCGGTAGAGCCAGCCCATACCCATTCCTACCCGGTCTAGTTCCCCTACTAAACAAAACGACCCCATTTTATTATGCCATCTGATTTGGGCCGTCGAGGATCTTTGATCCAATGTCTCGGAACTGAGGGGTCTCCAGTATTTAATGGTCGGAACTCCAACCCCCAACTCCACTCATCTCTCTCAGAGCCCTCTCCTTCAGAGACCAACTCTCATCAAACCCTAAATCGCCGCCCCTAAATTCCACCACCTCAAGGTGGCGGCTCCACTCCCCTTTCCCCACCAAATTAACACCCCTGAACCCCCTTCTCCCCATCATTCCAAAACTCTAAGCCATTTCCTTCGAATATCATCATAGCCGTTAGAATATTAGATCAGAGATTGAATCGAAAAAATTCCCAAAGTTTCAATCCAAGGTTTCATGGAAGATTTTAGGCCTAAATCAATTTTATTGGTGTGTCTTTGATATTAAAAACACATGATTAATTTCGGATTGGGCCAAAATCGAAGAGTTGAAGGCTATCTCCCATCTCCTTTTGTCCGAGCCTTCTTAGGTATTTTTCTTTTCAGTTTACTTTCTTTTCTACTACTTCGTTTCTTCTTTTATTTGTTATTTTGTTTGATTCCTTTGTGTTCGTTCAAGAGTCATTTATTCATGCATGACCCGTTTGATATTTGACATAATTATCTATTTGGTTGTTTAGAATTAGTTGAATCAATCTATTTTTATCTTCTGGGTGGGCTTTAGTTTAGAAGTTCCCATGTTCTTTTCTCTTGTTCAATTTTAGGTCAGATTTGTTTCAAATATTGAGTATCTGATTGATTTCCATTGATACTTAAGAATTAAGCCCAAAAGAAACTAATTTGGGTTTATTTGGACCCATTAACTCGGGTCAATTGGACCCAGATTCTGTGTTGGTTGCGAGGATAATTAAATAGGGGTTCAGGGGTAAATTGGGTAGTTTAAGTAGGGAATGTTGTGTCTAACTGAAACGGAAGCTTCTTGGAAGCTGACTTTGGGATTATTTTGCAACTCTGAAAATTAAATAGGGATATCTAGGCAAAAATAAAAACATAAAAAGGGCCTAAAGGAAAATTTGAGTCTCTATTAGTTGCCCTATTGCCTTGCCTATAAAGGCATCTCATTCTTGCCTTTTAGGGCAGAGCTTCAGAGATAGAAAATAGAGAATTTCTTAAACGGCTGGGGAAAAATACAAAATTTACTGTTCCATTGAAGAATTATGTGATTCTTGAGGCTCTCACTTCTGAAATAATTGTTGAACAATCAGGGGCTAAAATGATTTGATTTTGGTTGGTTTTTGAGTGTTTGGTTCAAGTTTTGGTTGTGTTTTTTATTACTGGGTGTCATTTGATATTTCTACTGGTTCAAAGCTGGTTTTCCTTGGTTATTTCTGGGCTGACCTTGTTGCTGTGGTTGTTTCTACTGCTAAACCATCAATTTTTGCTTTTGTTTTGAAATCCAGTTACATGTTCTGAACCTGCATACTGTGATCTTCAAGTTGAAAGTGAAATGAAAAAATGGAAGATCTGAGAATGAATCTCAACTTTATTAAATATCAATCCATGTTCAAATAGAGTTTTCCCTTGTTTTTTTGATAATTTAAGCTCTTTCATGGGTTGTCTATTCCACTGTGCTGATACTCTTATGTTTCATCCTCAAAAGTATGTTTTAGGCTTCTAGTTCATCATGTTGTTTTGTAATTAAGTCGAAGGATTTTGTATTTAAAAATTTAAAGGATGTGAATGCTTCTGTAGTGAAGGTTTAAATCAGTCAGGGCATATCATGATGGTTTGGTCTAAATTCGTTTAAGTTAATGTTTGAATTCCAGTTTATGATGTAACATGATTACATTGCTTTAAGTTTTGTTATTTTTTTAGGATTTGGTCTTAGGTTTGCATAGTTTTGGGGGTTGTAATTCACGTAGAAAATCACATGATCATTGCATATTTAAGTTGGTTAAGTATTGAGTGTGGTATGAGAATGACTAATTAGCAGGTTCGAATCTCAGGTGTCTATTTTCAGTAAAAGTGTTTCAAAAGGATATACAACATGTCATTGGGGTGCTGAAATCTCAAAATCTTGCATTTACCTTATCATAATGTGTTGATTCATCGTTAGAGCTTTACTCAGGCTCCATTAATGTATTTGCGTCGGATTTGGAGCAAGGATTCGACCCCGGGTTCGTGGGTGTTTACCCTCCAGTGAAGTTTGGGCTTAACTTGAGCCCAGATTTTGATTTCACTTGCAGACAGAATAAAGGCCTTTTTGGGCCCTATGCGGTTCCGTTTTAAGCAAACTCGCTGTTGGCCACCACGAGCCCAGTTTTTTTCTTCAAATAATTGGTTTCTCCTATACGCTGATCCATTTAAGTGTTAGTACCAACACTCGCTGAAATAGTCTTTGTTTGACAAATTCCCTAGGCTTCTAGTCAATTAGCTAATTACTTTAATCAATGGAGGTGTGTTGTACTAAGGAACACAAATAATTTATGGCCCTCATGAATTAGTTAAAAACCCCTTAAGCTAGAATAATTAGAGACGCGCCGTGCCAAACAAAAGTGACAGTTGCAAGGCCTTCGTATTAATTTCGTATGACTTAGATATAAAATGACAAATGTTCGTAATTTGCTTTAGGCCCGACTAATCTGCTATTGCGGTTGTGGATATGTTCGCGTGACATGATTGCGATCTCTAAAAACAAAACCGAAGTATGCGTTCATGCAACTTCGGCCAAACTTTCTTAATAATAATAAAGCATTATTAATTGTGGACACATTCGCGTGACATGATTTTTGATGCATCAAACAAATGGGTACACGTACGCATGATCCGTTTCAAGATAATTTTGCTTAATTAAAAGCGGTAAGAGGTAAATGCACATAGGTTCTAAAATCAATAATTAAATAATTTAATAAGCCAAGTATGATCAAAGCGACCGTGCTAGAATCACGGAACTCGGGAGGGACTAACACCTTCTCTCGGGTTAACACAATTCCTTACCCGAATTTCTGGTTCGCGGACTGTAAAATAGATTCAACCTTTTCCTCGATTCGGGATTCGAACCGATGACTTGGGACACCATTAATTATCCCAAGTGGTGACTCTGAATTTTTAATAAAATGAATCCCGTTTCGATTGTCACTTTAAGTTGGAAAAAACCTCCCTTATACCCTTACGGGGGTGTAGGAAAAAGGAGGTGTGACATCACTCGTGTCGCACATGAGCTCTAAAGGCAAGTTCCAATTAGGTGCGACAATGATCGGGGCGGTGGTCAACTTATGCTTGAGAATTTCAAAGGCTTGTATACATCTTTCATCAAACACGATCTTGGTATCCTTTTCTAGCAACTTACACAAGGGATTCACTACCTTAGTAAAGTCCTTGATAAATCACCGGTAGAACCCCGCATGCCCAAGAAAACTTCTAACCCCCTTGACAGAAGTGGGGGGAGGAAGTCTTGAAATCACCTCAATTTTGGCTTTGTCAACCTCAATATCATTCTTTAAAATTTTATGACCCAAAACTATGCCCTCCTCATCCGTAAAGTGGCATTTTTCCCAATTTAGCACAAGATTGATGTCTTCACACTAGGCCAAAACTCTATCCAAATTGTTCAAACACTTATTGAATGAATCACCTACGACACTGAAGTCGTCCATGAACACCTCTAAAAATATTCCACCATATTGGTGAAAATGGCCATCATACACAGTTGGAATATTGCCGGTGCATTACATAACCCAAAGGGCATCCGAGAGAAAGCAAAGGCGCCATATGGACAAGTAAAGGTTGTCTTCTCCTAATTCGTCGGAGCTATCAAAATTTGATTGTACCCTGAATAACCATCCAAGAAACAATAGAAGGCACACCCAGCAAGACGATCAAGCATCTAGTCTAGGAAAGGCAATGAGAAGTGATCCTTGCGGGTCACCTTGTTCAGCTTGCGGTAGTCCACGCACACCCTCCATCCGGTCACTGTCCGGGTTGGAATAAGTTTATTATTAGCATTGGTCACCACAGTCATACCACTCTTCTTCGGCACATATTGCATCGGAGAAGTCCATGAGCTGTCAGAGATTGGATACACCATGCCTTCATCTAACCACTTGATCACCTTTTTTTTCACAATTTCTTGCATTGCCTCGTTCAACCTCCTTTGATGTTCCAAGGAAGGTTTTGCATCATCTTACAGAATAATCTTGTGCATACAAAATGCGGGGCTTGTTCCCCGAATGTCATCTATAGTCCATCCAATTGCCTTTTTCCACTTTTTGAGCACCGCCAATATGGCATCTACCTGTATTTTAGTAAGACAAGAGGAAAGAATAACTAGTAAAGTTGAATTAGAGCCCAAGAATTCATACCTAAGGTATGGAGGTAATGGCTTCAACTCCAACACCGGGGGCTCCTCAATTGAAGGCTTTGTTGGAGGCGTCTTTCTATTTTCAAGATCCAAAGAAAGTTTCTTAGGCTCATAAGAATAAGAGCCCATTCCATGTAAAGCATTCACGCACTCCACTCGTCCCGCATCATCATTGACATCAAGATTTAACAACAAAGCCTCCAACTGGTCCTCCACATTAATCATAGCACTTGTATGATCAATTATCACAGTCGTAACTAGATCCACAAATGAGCACACTTCGGTACAATTGGGATGCTTCATTGACTTGCACACATGGAGTACTACCTTTTCATCACCCACTCGAAAAGTGAGTTCCGCTGCTTCCACATCTACTAGAGCCTTCCCCGCAGCAAGGAAAGGTCTCCCCAATATGATCAGGACTTCATAGTCTACCTCAAAATCCAAGATCATAAAATCAGCTAGCAAGATAAATTTTTCCACCCGGACAAACACATCATCAACTATACCCAATGGCCACTTCGTTGATCTATCTGCCATTTGCAATCTCATGGAAGTTGACCTTGGTGGCCCAATACCCAAAGTCTTGAAAACTGAATAGGGCATCAAATTGATACTAGCCTTTAGGTCACACAAAGCTTTAGCAAAGTCTACACTCCCAATAGTGCAAGGGATTGTGAAAGAACCGTGATCCTCCAACTTCAGAGCCATTGAATGTACTATGACACTAACTTGGTAGGTCATCTTGATAGTTTCACAGTCCACAGATCTTTTCTTTGTAACCAAATCTTTCATGAATTTGGCATAGCCAGGCATTTGCTCCAAAGCCTCTACCAAAGGCACATTGATAGATAGGTTTTTCATCATGTCAATAAACTTTTTAAATTGATTCTCGTTCTTTATCTTGGCTAGACTTTGAGGATAAGGTGGAGGGGTCCTAGGAAAGAGTTCCTTGGCTTTTGGCACAACTGGCTACGTCATGTCAATTACGTGTTCCCTAGACGAGTTCACGTCATTTTGTGTTTCCATCTCGACATCTTGAATATCAATTCTCACTTCTTGATTCACATTTTCATCATTCACATTATCAACCACCAAAGGAACTTCATCTTCTTGCAACTCAACTTTATCACCCAAAACTTGCTTTTGTATGGAGGCATTCACATTACCGCCTCTTCCACTCCTTGTAGTTACTGCCATAACATGATTGTTCCCACCCTTTGGGTTCACTACTGTATCACTTGGTAGATCACCCTTAGGGCATGTATTCAAGGACTGAGAGATTTGACCTAGTTGCACCTCTAAATTCCTAATTGAAGTATTGTGAGAAGCCAATTGCGCATCAGAATCCGCATTCTTTTTCATCATTTATTTGAACATTATTTCAATTCTACCCATTCCATTATTGGATAAACTAGGACCTTGGGAAGTAAAAAGGTGGTGGATTGCTCGGTTGTTGGTACATTAGGGGGCCTTTGGAAGTCTTGCCCCTGATTTCCTTGGTTATTGTTCCACCCGCCTTGGTTGTTGTTTTCTCCCTAATTATTGTTGTTGCCCCAGTTTCCTTGATTGTTGTGGTTGTTATTTTGATTTCCCCAATTGTTGTTCCCTTGATGTTGATTATTCCAATTATTGTTGCCTAATTGTTGGTTACCCCAATTGCCCTGGGATCGCCATTGTTGTTGTTGGTTGGAAGAATTGCCTCTTTGGCCTTGGTAATTATTCACATATTGCACCTCCTCATTTTGCTCATCATAGCCATCATCTTGAAACCCATTACCATCATTGTCAAATTGATCTGAATTTCATTGGTTCTGTTGTCGTCTTCTCCTTCTTTGGTTCACTAGCATGTTAACATCCTCCATAGCATTGACTTGGCAAGGATTTTGGACTTGTTGCAACTGCGCCTTTGCCAATTAGTTTATTTTTATTGTAAGTTATGCTATATCCTGTCCATGGTTATGTAGTTCCTTGTGCAAATGAGTAACTGAGGGAAAATCCTCAATCTAAGTGCATCCTTTGACACATTAGTTTGCTTGCTCCCTTAACAGGTATCCACGAACCCCTTGAGATGTTTGAAGGCATTTTGAGTGGGAGCACACATGAAGTACCCACGCTACTCCAACAATGTCAGTATCATGTTGGTCATTTGAAAATTGCCCACCCAAATCTAGGGCGGAACAATAGCACTCGCATAGCCTTGGTTGGAAGAATTCTAGGAGCCATTCATGGAGGTGGCGGAGGAGGGTCTGGAATATTGTTATTTGCATTGGCTTGGCGGCCTCTACGTTGTCCTTGAGGTACTAGAGGCACCTCTTCATCTCCAATGTCATCTACCTCCTCCCCCGCATTCACATTTCCAAGAGGGTCATTAGCATTTAAAGCCATTTTGGTAACTGAAGTATTGACACAAACTAATTAGTAACAAGAAGGAAAGAAGAACAAAACATAAATCTAACTAAATAGATAGCCAAAACCGTTATCTCCCCGGCAACGATGCAAAAAGTGATCGCGACCTACTCCATCTACTATTTAAGTAGCGAGAGAGGGTCGGAGCAGCTTTTACCTGATTTAGGGTCGAGATCGAATCCACAAAGAGCTAGAATTTGGAATCGAGTATCTATCTAGTGTAGAATTATGTATGTGCTCTTAATTACACTTCTAATTCATTTTTGGGGTTTTTTGTTTACTTCGACTACTATCAAACTACACATGGAAATTGCAACTAAATTATGCTAAGATTTATAATGCTACGAGTTATTCAAATAGGTTTAAAAGGCACTAGGGTAGTGACTACCGCCTAGGTGGTCAATTGACGGGTACTTGAATCTAAGGCACGTTTGACATATTTGGGGAGTATGATATAACCGTTGCACGACTTTATCCACTCTACACCTCTCGGTGGTTCGAGTGATTTTTGCTCGAATTGGCTTTCTCAAGACCAATTGGGTATGCAAATTTGCACCAGCAACTAGGGTTCAATTCGGGTATTACTCCCTCCAGGTTTAACCCTTTAATTGGGGCTATCAATATCTTGAGTACGCCCCAATTCATTGTTGGACCAATTTCGGAGACTTAGGCTCTCTTTCTCAAGAAGATCTCAAGTTAACTCAACACAAACTAGTGTTTGCAACAACTAATTCAGAAATTAACCATGAAATCGGCCCAAATAACACACCCATAATCAATTTAGCCCTAAATTACAAGACCCATCAATTACCTATACTAGGGTTGAGCCACAACCCTAGATCATGAGTCTAGTTACTCATATTTAGAGAATAAAAGCAAGAAATAGATGAAGAAAATCTCATATTAATTAATCACTAAGTCAAACAAAAAGATTCAATGATTAAAAGTAGCTAAAATTGCCCAAAAAGGCTTAGAAAGTCGAATCAACTAGTGCAGCTGCTAAATTATAATATCTGATACCCTAAAAATGAAAAAAAAAAGCTATTTATACTAGGCTGCAAATTCTGGACAAAAATGCCCCGGCGGGTTTAATGCGAACTGCAAAAAATGGACTGCAGTCTGCACTAGGGCTTTAGCCTTGAAAAATAGCTCTCTGAACCTTGGCATTGCGGATCGCAGAGAATGGACTGCAGCCGCGGAGACTTCCAGTGCGGTCCGCGTAAAATGGACTGTGAACCGCTGAAGCTTGAAACTCTGAAAATAGCAACTCTCTGATTCTCCTCACTGCGGACCATAGAGAATGAATTGCGGCCGCGATGATCTTAGTGCGGATCGCACTAAATGGTAGTGCAACCGCACTACCTCTTGGTTTGAAAATCACCTCTCTGAATCTCCTAATGCGGACCGCACAAAGTGGTGTGCGGCCGCACTGGGCCAGTTTTGCCTGAGCTTATCTTGTGTTTGGTGCTTGTGCAAGTTTCACTCCTTTTGATCTAATCTTTGACATCTTGTCCTTTTGTTGATCAAACCTGCAATCAAGCACAACTTGTGAGCCTTTTGAGACTATTTTGTATGAATTTTTAATCAAAGCATAAGCAAGAAGGAATGCAAAATGCATCAAAATCCCTAGTTATCAATGCGCGAAGATCCGCTTTAGAACCAACTGCCCAATGTGAATTGTCTAGGCCTAACCTTTTTGTTGAAAGCTCTGGACATTATGTTCTGGTAGAGTTGACCGTCTCGATCTCGTCCAAATTAGACTTAGGCTTGTTTTCAAAATTTTCCACTTCTTTGACAATTTCCTCAGGTATTACATCGTCCTCCAGATCCTCTAAATCATCCTTATGTTGCGTGGTATCATTACTTGTCATAGTCACATGTTCATCGGGATAAGTAATAATAACGTTGTAGAGAAAAACGTGAAGGATAATAATAAATACTAAAAAGAGCAATGCATTAAATAAATCTTGAAAACATCAAAACAAGTACGGCTCAATGATTCGAGCAATTATTTCAAAATAGAATACGTTCAAAACAAAATACTAAAAAATGTCTTAGATGCTCATAAAATTACTTTCAAAATAAATTATGCTAATTTCCAGGCTACCCAGGAACTCGACAGGCTCTGGATGGTGCAATTGTCCAGTTCTTGATAACAACTCCTTTCTACACAATTCGAATAGTATGGTCTTGCTCCTCCTCCTCCTCGTCCTCCCCCTTCTCAACTATCACACTGCAGTCTATGTCTTCATCATCCAGAAATAGACCCCTTATGCCAGCTAAAACTTCATCTTCTTCAGACCCATATCACTTCAGCTTGTTGAAATGTTAGGTGCAAATGCGGTACTGGTTGTTCCAGCGGATAATAAGGACCATGCCATGGTTGCGAGCAATCCTGATACTCTTGCCAAGTGTATTCATACCCAATCCTAAAAGTTGTACCATGACGCTTTGGTGATCCCTTGGAGATTCTTCCCGAGACCCTTGTCGGGTTCACACCCTGTCCATAGAAATATGCTTTATATCTTGTTGCTCCACCATTTATCTTTCTCAATTGCATTGACGCACTCAATGCGGTGGTATGTTTCTCCACCCAACTGTTCTCGATGATTAGAACAGTATGATTGGTATAAATGGGATTACTCCCGTCTCCATGGATGATCACTTTCTGATAATTCTATTCGAACTTCACATCCTGATATAGAGTAGAAGCTACAGCCCCCACGACATATATCCAGGGTCGTCCCAACAGTAGATTGTAGGTTGCAGATATATCCAGCACTTGAAGCTCGACATCAAACCAGGTCGGTCCCATCTGTAGGCTGAGGTTGATCTATCTAGTTGTGACCCTTTGAGACCCATCAAATGCTTTCACATTCATACTCCCTACTCGTATCTCATGCAGACCTTTACCCAGCCTCAAAGTAGTCAGTGAACATATGTTGAGAATTGAACCCCCATCTATTAGGGCCCTGGCAATGAATTTGTCCTCAATTGCACGGTGATATGTAGTGCCCTGTTGTGACTTAGTCCTTCTGGAGTCAACTCGTCTTCATGGAAAGTGATCTTGTGGCTTTTCAATACTTGTCCTACCATGTTGGCCATTTCTCCACTGGTGATGTTATTGGGTACATAGGCTTCCTTCAATACCTTCATCAAGGCATTCCTATATGCCTCGAAGTTTTGCAGTAGTGATAAAATGGATATTTGAGCGGGGGTTTTGTTTATATGATCAACCACAGAGTATTGTCTCACTTGCAACTTTCTCCAAAGGTCATCCAGGCTAGTATCAATGACATGCATCTTAGAGGCAACTTTTTTGATTGTTCCTCCCAAATGTTGGGGTGTATAAACCCTACCGATTCATGTCATGCCTTGTGCTGCACCTGTTTCTTCCATTTTTCCATTCCTTCCCTTCTTGCCTCCACAATATAATCCCATTGTATATCATTAGACTTACAAGATATCATGGTGGAGGGTGCTGTTAACTCAACCTCAAACGGAGTTGGTATAACTACCTCAACTTCAATCAGCGCCTAAGTTTGCACTACAATGGGTGTGAGGGTGACTGGAGATATTTTAGGATCATCCCCCCCCGAATGATTCCAATTGACCCTTCTGGATCCCACTCTTCATCAGTCACTATCACATTTACTGCCTCACTTCTGTGATCTGGGAGAGGATTGTTATCATCATTGGGTGCAGTCTTATTTGCCTATATGACTTTAGTGTCAATTAATGTCTGGGTCTTGTCCTCCAGAGTGCGACATTCATCAATAGTGTGACTCTTCATGCTTGAGTGATTGGCATATGTCTTGTTTGGGTTAATCCGCTAGAAAGAGTTTTCTATAGTAACGACGGGAATGGGAGTGACATAACCGGCAACCTTCAGTCTCTCATAAAGTTTGGTCTATGGGTTGAATAATCGGAGTGTATTGTCTGGGTGGTTTGCGGTCGAAATTTGATCTTGTCTTTTGGTAATTTTGGTGGGCTGATGGTGGTGAGTAGTAATATGCTAGTTGAGTGATATAAGTATAGTAAGTGGTTTCAGGCTTTTGGTATCTAGGGGGTGAAGGCTGGTATGTGGGTGGAGGTGTTTGGTATGTGAGAAAAGACTTCAGACCTTGGGATACCATTACTGCACCAACTTCTTTCTTGTTAGAGATACCTCCCAACTGATTTGTGGCTTGGAGTGCTTCAAAATTCGTCGCTATTCTGCTCTTAATTCCTTCTTCTATTCTTTCTCCCAATTTGATGATGTCTGGGAACTTATGGTTTTCAATAACCATCAACCTTTCATAGTATTGTGGATCTTAATCTCTGACGAAGAACTTATTCATCTGTTCTTCTTCAAGTGCCGCTCTTACCTTCGCAGCTTCAGACCTCTATCGAGTAGCATACTCGCGGAAGGTTTCTATTGATTTATTCTTGATATTTTGAATGTAGAAACATCTTGTGCATTTTATGTTTTGAATCTGAATCGGTCCATGAAGTCTGACACCATGCTCACCCAATTAACCCACTTCTCTGGGTTCTGAGTGGTGTATCAAGACAAGGCGTCACCGGTGAGGCTCCTCATGAACAACTTCATATGGATCTATTTGTCCTTGCCAACCCCTACAAGCTCTTCACAATACATTCTCAAATGCACCTTTGGATCACCTATTCCGTCGAACGTTTCAAACTTAGAAGGTTTGTAACCCTTCGACAGTTCTGCATCTGGCAAAATACACAAATCCTCATAATTAAAACCCTCAATGCCTTTGCCACCTTCGACGCTTTGAACTCTGCCTGTAAGCATCTTGAGTTCTTCTTCCATGTTTTTGATAAGTAGGTCTTTCTCGGCATATTCAGGTATGCATAGGGTCTATTGTGGGGTATGGGGTAAAGTTTACACGTATATGGGATTGCTTTGGTAGACTCTAGGAATCTGGGCGTAATGGTGATCATTGGTTGAGCTTTATGGATCATGAGTAGGTTTTGATGCATTCTGAGGAGTGTGGTATGTGGTCGTTTGTGGGTATTGAGTCGGATGATGATGGTGTTGTTGAGGAGTAGATATTGGTGGAGGATTTTAGTTCTGAGGAGGTGTGGCGTATTGATGCGGTGCAGGAGGATTTGGTGGTGGATTTTGATTCTGTGTGTTTTGGGCGTTTGTGTTTTGTTGGTTGATGTCGGGATATTTAAAGTGAGGTAAACGTTTGCCAAGTTCCGTATCTCCTCAAGTTCTCCTTGTAACTGCAGTATTTTCTATTCCAGGCTCAGGACCAATTCATTATGTGCTGGAGTGCTCCGGCCATCTGAAGTCTCAACGTTTTCAGCATTGTCTTTTATGATACCACTTAAATTGTACATCTTTCCTTTCCCTTTGCTTTTGCCTTTAGGATCACTTGGTAGAGGAGGAGGTGGAGGACCTCTAGATCTAGTATGGTATGCAGACGATGCCAGTATGCCTGAACCAACCTTGGGGAATGGGAATCAACAAAGAAAAGAAAAACAAAGGTATCCAAGTCAGTAAGGGGTATTGAAAGAATGCTTCCAATATTGAACATGACTTGCAAAATAAATTCATGTCCTAATTTGGGGGACCTCGCTGTGCCCAAGGTAGGCCTAGCGACACATAGACTTGGAGAAAACTGATGCCAATAATTGCGTCATTTCATTAATGTGACAATGAATCAAATCTTTACTAAAAACGATAATAATAAGAAAGCAGGCTATGTTTGAACCTGTTCGAACTAACACATATCGGATCTTGACCTCAATTTAAACAAAAAGTTATGTTCGACCCCACTTGAACAAACACCTATCAAACCTCGGCCGTATTTAATGAAAGATCTCAATTAAGTAAGTCGATGACCTCAGCCATGTTTCGATGCACAAAAAATAGCCAAGGTAGCCAAGCAACATGAGCAAAAAACATACAAGTACAGAAAACAACCAAAGGAAAAGAACCAGATGCGGAAAACAAATTTGGAATTTCAGACTTAAAACATTCTTTACCAAGGCTCGTGAAGAAGCTGCCAAAAATGCATAAAATTTTACAAAAAAAAGAGAGAAGAAGAAAAACTACTAATCACCACCATCATGACCTTCTGCGCCTTCACCGCCTTGGCTATCGATGCCCTCACCACCTGGTGACGTGCTCTATTTTCTCGCAAAAGCGGGTTTTAACGTGTGACAACTCTTTTAAAGAAGGTATTAAAAGAGATAGTCACAACCTAACGATTTTTAAGGTGCGTTAGGGCACCTATTTGCAAATAATTCTGTTTACTAGTCCGTGTCACCACAGATCAGGTAAGGAATCAAATTACCTCAAAGAGAATGTGTTAGGCACTCTTTGAGGTCCACAATCATGGGTCCTGACCGAATTTTAAACTATGTGGATTATATAATTAAGCTAGGTGATCAAATAAGTAAAGAAAAATGTAAATAATTGAAGACTTTTATTATAACACATAGGAATAAATAGTCGATACAAATCTTAAAGATTACAAATGCACAACTGCATTGGTCTATATTAAATAACTAAGTATAAATAACAAGAATATAAATAAAGGGAAAGGGGTCCTAAGCTTTTTAGCCTAAAGGATCACTCCGTTCAACATAAACAATACTTTGCAACTTCCTTAAGGTAAGGGTTGTTCATATTATTCAACGGGCACAGACTATCATCTCATGCTGCCCAATTAAGTTGTTACTTAAAGGCGCTCTAATTCAATTCTAAACTGTACCCTATGCGTGCACTACCCGTCCCACACCTATGGTCCAGGAGGCTTTCCACCTACTATGAGGTGATTTTTGACTTGACTTAGGTTGCTCAAAAATGAGAAGGCTAGACGACATTAAAATAGGACTACACGTAAAGACAATTAAAAGGCCCAGGTTAGCCTCCACACATAGACAACAAATGCACGCGACAGAATAAGCAGTAGTTGATTTCAGAACTAGGACTTAAAGTCCTATAGGCATGGTTTCTAGGTGATTCTGAATTACAGCATAGTATATGCAACATTGTTGTTCTAAATAGCTTAGGCAAGGAGGGAGTAAACTGTTTGCAAACTTAGAATTATTAGCGCTGATTTTATAAATATGCATCTTAGGAGAGTGACATTGTCCTATAGGCATGATTCCTAATAATTGCCTGATTAAGTAGTTAAAGAACTTTGAGAGTCCAGTATTAACAATGTTGATCTCATAAACAATTTTGCTGACCGAGTGACAACATTCTATAGGCAGGATTTCTTATAATTGACACTTAGTCCCGATTTTATAAAACTTTACGCTTATAGGCATGTCATCTAGTTGAGGCAGTGTAATGAAAATAACAGGAGTAGTTGATTAAAAGATTAGTGTTATACATGGTATCTAGGTTGACAAAAAAACATGTGTTATACATCCTATAGGCATGCTGTCTAAATGCATAATAGTAACTTAGAACCGAGTATGATAAATACTTGACCTAATTTGAACAGTGTGCAAGTGAGGTGTGCATGATTCCCATAGCCATAATTTCTATTGACATGCAGAGATAAAGCAAGTTAAACAAAGTAGCACATAAATCATGTAGACACTACAGACATGTTTTCTACCATTTCATGCAAATATTATAATTCCCCAACCCTTTTTCATTAATCTCCCCATTATTCATTATTACAAGCCCAAATGACATAGCATAAAACTAAATATGACTAGTTACAGGATGAAACAACTACAAGCCCAATAGAACAAACACAGACGCAATACAGAACAACCCAGGGATGTCCCATGCCTTCAATGGTCTTAATTTTTGTACAACATCGAATCTGCACACCACTTACCATTGCAATCTGAGTTTCATGCTCAAACCCAACATGTAGGGCCCAACACTAGGCTTAACGAATAACCTTACTTACGCAAACCATGCCAGAATCAGCCATATAAGTGACAGAATACTCATAGAATTAACCAAACCAATTAAACACTTAATTCTTAGAGTTGTAGCTAACAACAGCTCCATCCAAGACATATAAACAAGATCATGCTAGATTGAAAGGCACACAAGGAACATACAAGGCACGTACAAGGCAAGTTCATCCTTATAATTCTAGCAACCAAGTTTAAGAGTGACATGATTGACCATCATAGGATAGTAAACCATTCCCAAAGAGTTACAAAATGAAGTATGATTCAGAATCGACCTAGGGAAACTTAGAAGAAGGTCTAGCAAAATCAGATAAGAAACAAAGCACAACTATCACATGAAAGTATCCATCAGGAAAAACACAATGAAAGGAACAACATAATAGAATAAAATCATGATCAAGCAACTGCTTAATGGAACATGGGGAAAACTTTAGCATGCTGAACATTGGTCACAATATAAAGAACATGTCAAATTTCATAAGCAGGATAAGCTATTATTGAACATGATACTAGTTGGCCATATATGAGACGATAGACTAGTTATGAGGTTTACCCTAAGGTCTCAAACAATACTGAAGAGCAAAGGATTGCATAAGTTCAAGCATACATTAGAACTTAAATGGCATGGAAGCAGGCTTTAGCTAATTAGTACAACATCAAAAACTTAGCAGGTTGGGCAGGAATGACTTAACACGGTCTGAAACACACGCATTGATTTATCACAAGGTACAAGACAAGGCAGGGAAGGGGAAGCAAGTTTAGGCTAGTAACATGGTCAAGAGTTAATTATAGAGAAATATTAAGTTGCACATGAATGACTCAACAAGAATTATAACAGGAACTGGGCATAACTCGACTCATCACAACAGTACATATCAAATGAAGATACTAAACTAGGAATAAGCAACAATAATAAGCATGCAAACATACACATTAAAAGCAAACATCTTAAGAAAACATAATCAAAGCAACAGATAGGAAAATTCGAGTACAGAAGGCATAAAGCCTCAAGAAGAGCTTCAGAGCATACAATAGCATGTTGATTCATAAAAATCTCAGAGACATAGATTTGCATGACAGGAACTCAAACGAAAGGAGAATGAAATTGTAAAGGTCATGGGAACTTATCAGTTACAGATTAATGAATAAGTAAACACGAGGAATAATTTCAGCAATACCCCAATGTCAATAGAAAAACGGATGGTAGAACCCAGGAATCTCAAAGTGTCCGAGTTCCCAAGGGTTTCGAATGAACTTCCGGCAGTGCTCACACTGAGAGAGGTTCGATAATCGGATTTAGATGGCCTTGGCTTTCAGCCGGCCAAGAAATTGAGCCTCACAGTAGTATAAGATGAGTGAGAATAAGAGAGTAATAGTAATTTTCCAGTGCTTAAAGTCAGTCTAAAGGGAAAATTGGGGAAGGGTTATATAGTGGTAGAAATCGAACAAGCAAACATAGAAAACAATTAATCAAATGCAAATAAGGAAGGAATATACTGCATGCAATCAATAATGGAACTGGCAAAGGAAACATTAAATTTTCAAACCCTAGTTTGACAAAAATCAAAGAATCGACCCAAGATCTTGGTGAATCAGCCTCATATCACCTTGCCATGAATGTATACAGACGAAATACCATCTAGATCTTGAAGATTGAAGATGATTATACATAAATCATGGCTTGGTACTTGCCAAAAATAGGCAAGTACTAGGTGATACTAAAATCATGTACTTAACAAGATGACAGAACATATAAGGTAAGGGAATCATAGATTGATTCCATTTTGGTGCCGGATTTGAAAAGGATTTGGAGATATAACAACTAGGGTTTTTTTCCAGGGAAGAAGAGAGCTGAGAGGATTCAAGGGCAGCCGTCTCAAAAGAACGAGGCTAGGGTTTGGGCGAGTGTAATTAACAGGGTAGGGTTATTATGGACAGTTGATCTTGAGAGATCAACAGTCTGGATTGAAGAATAGGCGGGGTGGGTCGTGACCGTTTTTTAGAGAAGGTTGTTTGGTTTGGGCTTTGGGGTTATTGGGATAGCTTGTTGTGTGGGCTAATGAACTGAGTCCAAATTGGCTCAAAATTGGGCTACAAATTAAATACAAGAAATTCATTAAAACTAAATTACAAAAAGTGACTAATAAATAAAAAAATATTATTCATGCAGTAAAATGAATGAAAATGATACCCAAACATTATAAAAATATAAGAAATGCTATTTAGTATAAATAATCATAAATACAATTATGTTTAGAATATATGATATTATTGCAAAATTGTGTAAATAAATTTAAAATACAAATATATTAATATAAAATAAAATATTATGAAACATATATGTGGATGTAAATAATAAATTTGGATGATTAAGTCATCATAAGATAATTTAAAAGGATAATTAACACATATTCAAATAATTTAAATGCAAGAAAATCAATTTTAAAGCTTTAAAAATTATGAAAAACTATAAAAAAAAATACTTGTATGGCCCTTGTAAATTGGTGATGATGCAAGAATGATATTTTTAAAAGCATATATGAAATTTATAAAAATATGAGGGAAAAATTCGGTATCAACACCCGGGTCACCCACATTTACGACGTCCACGCCCTCAGGGTAAGTGGTGTCGTACTAAGCATCCTCAAGCCGATCTATGCCTTCATTATCCCCCTCATCACCCTCAGAAGTAGAGGGATCATACCCGTAAGTGACTCGAGCTTCACGGGCTTTAACATGAACATCCTCAAGGGGCAACCTCAGAAATTGATCCCGCCTTATGCAAATCTCGATATACATCCAATTGAGCTTCAGCGTGAATCCATTCCTCATATAGTGCCCCAGGAACGTTGGTAATTCCAAAGTATAAAAATAAGAGGGATGTGCAAGCAGTTGAGCCTTCTCAGCTTCCAATGCTACCACCCCACCATGAAGGAGAACGTTATCCTTGTCCAGCTCTCCAACCCTCCCCTCTAGTCGGTCCTCCTTAGCTTTCACCGTGGACTGGTCGTTCTCCCGCTCGCCCTGAAGGGTATTATCACTAACTTAAGCATCTCCAATTTCCTCTGAGCGTCCAAGTGAAAAGATTCCTCCTTCTCAAGCTCGCTCCGCTTCTCAGCAACTTCACCACTAAGGCCCACCAATTGAAGATGACATTATATTAATTGCCTACGCAGCTCAACCACTTATGCTTGAGGGTCACTACATTGGGCCTCCATGCCCTTGCTAACTTCAAGCTCCTCTTCCTTGCTCCTCAACGTGTCCTCAAGGATGCTGCATTTCTTAATATACTTCACGAGCTCATAATCTTACTCCTTCAACTTGTCCCGAAGGGCCTGCATGTCACTACCATCCTCGAGTCGCGGACAAAACACCCGGTACTTGCGCGATACTCAAGGTACTTGTTTTTCAACATTATAAGAATTTCCTTGCACCTCTCCTACCTTCGACACTCTTAATCTCCAAAATCACTGTCTGTGATAAGAAAAAGAAAAGAAGTGAGTTAAGAATGAAAGCGCCCCAAAAAACAAAGGCAAAAAGAAGAAAAGAACAAAACGTTGAACACTCACTCTAAGGGCAAGACTAGATGCTCCTCGACAAAGTATAGTCATCCGACTCTTTAAGGGTCTTACCCTCTATCTCGAAACAAATGGGGCCGAGGTTGGAGACCATGTTCTCCATATTCTTCAGCAAATCACGATCTATATAGATCACAATAGTCCTTGTAGACCCCTCCAACCTTACCTCAAGTTCGGTAAACCTTTCCTCCATTATCTTCAAATCGCCAACGTCAATATTCGATCTCATATCACAACCTTCTTTAATAATGCCTTTGCCTACCTCATCGGCCGGCAAGGAAGTATCATCAGCTGGTCGCGAAGTCGACGGCTCCTCTTGCCGCGAAGTGTCGAAGACTCCAGTAGTTGGCACCCTCATCCTACGTCATCATAGAAGGAAGAGACATACCTACATCGGCCTCTGCCAACCTTAGATTTCAGACACTAGCTCAACCTCGTCTTCAATAACGCCGTCTCGCGCAATGTAAAGTCACCTTCCATTATGTCAAAAGCCCGGGAGACCTCATCACCAGTATCCACAGACCTCCTTTTGCGAGGCATCAAATCTTCCTCACCGAGTGCCGGATCCTCCTCATTTTCGTCAATAAGATGATATAGTGAAGAGGTCAAAGAAGTAAACGGGCAAGACACACCAAAAGGAGGAACCGAGGCATGAGGGGTGGCGACAACGGTCGAAAGAGGAACCAGGGCATGAGCATAAGAGGACACACTCGAGGAGGGGGCGGAAGTTGAGACCTTTGCGTTCTTCCTCTTTCGAAACACATGGGCGGGAGATTTTGACTTTTTCAAGGTCCCCCTAGCTGAAATTAAGCAAAATACAAAGGAAAAAGAAAGTCAACCAAAATTAACCCCAAAAGGGAAGCAACTAAGAAGCCGACGATAAAAATGACTTACCAGTCGTGGGGAGATGAGGGCCAAACCTTTTGAAAAAGCATGGCCACTCACGTAACTCCATAATGTGAGGAAGAAGTCACACCACCCAATCAAAAATATCGTCAACCAAAGAAGGAGGTGAGCATGTAGCTGCACGAAAAGGGCAGAAGGTTAGAACCACAGCCAAGCAAGACAGGAAATTAGATACTAATAAACGAGGAGGTTATGTACTTACGAATATAGTTTTAACCCTCAAGAAAACCATCGGCGTTGGCCACCACGTTCTTAGTTTTGACAAAGAAAAAGTTGAGCCAGAATTGGCGGTTAGCCTTATAATCCATTTTTACAATCAAGCACTTACCTCCTCAATGACAGAGATTCAATAGCGCCCCTATAAAAGTTAGGGCGAACATGTGCGTCAAATATCGTAGTGTGAGCTTGATATAATGACCCGACTGGTCGTTTTGAATTTTTGAATCTCGTTCCCTTAAATCAAACTTTTCGCACTTGCTTTAGCTAATTTATGACTTACGGGGATGGGTGGTTCGGAAGTTAGAAGATTTTTGATCAAGAATAAGTCTAGTTGCTTCTTTAAGTTTCTTTAAAAAGGCCAAGTTTGACTTCGGTCAACATTTTGGGAAAACGGACCCGGAATCGTGATTTGACAATTTCTGAGGGTCCGTGGGAAAATATGGGACCTGGGCGTATGCCCGAAATCGAATTCCGAGGTCCCTAGCCCGAGTAATGAATTTTTATGTGAAATTGTTAAGTTTAAGTTTCGAAGATTTAAATAAACAAAGAAATCATTGTTTTCCTAGGTATTGAATTCAAATTTCGATTCCAAAAGTTGGTACAAGTCCGAAATATCAGTTAAGACCTACCCGTAAAATTTGGTGTCAATCCGAGTAGTTTAAGGACGTTTTGACC
>MU732212.1:167728-192565 GCA_026770625.1 Nicotiana glauca
AAGGGGATATGAGCATACTTGTATAGTTAATTAAGTTTGGTTTGGTATTTTTGACCATTTATGTGCCATATGTGTGAACTTGATATTTCATCCTTATTTGTGGATCGGGCCGAACGCCTCGGTATGAATAGATGCATCTATAGGCGCGTCGTCGACCCTCGACAAGTGCACAGTTTATTTCTGTTGGTTCGGCCATCGCCTCGGTATTATGTGCGCATGTTAAATGTGGAAAATCTTATATATGCTTTATTTTTCCATTATCTCATATGATAAACTATAAACTTGATGTTGTAGATTTCTTGACTTATACCTCTTGTCATAAAACTGTCGATGCTTGTAAATTCCATGACTTGATATTGTTGTTTCTGTATATCCTGATTCAGACAGTAGGATAGAGTATTATTCTTTTGTGTATATTCTACTAGTTGCCCGTAGCTTGTGACAGCAGGTTCTGGCACACACAGTGGTAGACGTTATTTTGGGTTGTATAACTGTCTTTACACTTCATTGGTCTTTACTGGTTTATAACTTTAAATTGGGAAAAATCTATTATAATGGTGTTTGGCAAAGGTAAAAAAATGAGAATTTAATTATACTTCCGCGTTGGCTGGCCTGATAAAGGGTGTCGGGCGCCATCATGACCTATTATGGAAAATGGATCGTGAAAATATGGTATCAGAGCACTAGGTTCACGTAGGTCTCACAAGTTACGGGCAAACCTCATAGAGTCTTGTAGATCGGTACGGAGATATCTGTATTTATGTTCGAGAGGCTATAGGGTGTTAGGAAAAACTACTCTTTATTCATTTTCCATCGTGAAGTGGTCAGTGTACTAAACTTCTTCTACTATTCTCTTACAGATGGTGAGGACTCGTACCGCCGACGTTCCGGACCCCGGAGGAGCTGCTCCGCCCGTTGCTAGAGGCCGAGGTAGAGGCCGGGGGAGGGCACCGACCCGTGGTAGGGGACGGGGGCGTCCCAGAGCCATTCCAGTTGCACCACCAGCAGACCTGCGAGGGATCCCAATATTGAGGAGTAGGGTGAGGCGCCCGCAGCTATGCCTACTCCGGCGGATTTCATGACTGCACCGAGATTTCAGGAGGTCATGGGCCATATGCTCTGGTTCATGGACACCATGACTCATGCTGTTTTATTTCTAGCAGACCCAGCTGCTTCGCAGGCAGGAGGGGGAGTACAGACCCCTACTGCTCAGGCTCCAGGTCATGCAACTGTAGTATATCAGACTCCGGGTGCACTACCCGCAAAGGGGGTTCAGCTAGTTGCTGCAGCGGCACCCCAGCCTAGGTCAGCTATGGAGTTCGATCCGCAGAAGTTATTAGAAAGATGGACCAGACTTCACCCTCCAGTCTTCGGAGGCGAGCGTCATGAGGACGCCCAGGATTTCATCGATAGGTGCAGGGACAGATTGCACGCTATGAGGATATTGGAGTTGCATGGAGTCGAATTCATTACTTTTCAGCTTGAGGGCAGGGACCGTAGATGGTGGCAGTCCTATGTTCTTGGTAGGCCCGCCGGTTCTCCTCCCATCACTTGGGGTCTGTTCGTACAGTTGTTCCTGGACAGGTATATTCCGCCCTTTGAGAGGGAAGGGCGGCGGTATCAGTTTGAGCACCTTGAGCAGGGTCAGATGTTTGTGACCGACTATAAGGCGAGGTTTTCTGAGTTATCTCGCCATGCACTTATGATACTCCGTACGGATGCATAGAGAGTGCAGAGGTTTGTCGCCGGATTGTAGCCCAGTATTCGATCGGGTATCGCCCGAGAGGTGGAGATGGGTATAGAGTATCAGCTTGTGGTCGATATTACTCGCCGGATTGAGGGGTATCGTTAGAGGGGTAGGGAGCAGATACAGCAGGACAAGAGAGCCAGATTCTTTGAAGAGTTCAGAGGTGCCCCAGCTAGGGGCAGAGGTCAGTATGGCAGGGGTTAGCCCAGTAGGCCCCCATCTTCAGCACCACCACCTCCCGCCCGGGGTGCTCCAGCATGCCCCTATTTCAGTGCCATACCAGAGAGTTCCTACCGCCCGCCAGCTATTCAGGGTTCTTGCACTGGGTATTCAGGTCCTCAGGGTTCTTCTGGTCCCTACTTCAGTGCTATGCCAGAGACTCCATATCGCCCACCGGCTATCCAGGCTCCTCCCACGGGGTCTACGAGTCATCAGGGACAGTCATAAGGGCAGCAGGTCATCGCACCACATTGTTTTGAGTGCGGTGACACATGCCACATGAGGAGATACTGCCCCAGGCTTAGGGGCAAGGCAGTATAGCAGAGGCAGCAGCCCACGACTCCAGCACCAGCGGCCCAGCCACCTAGAGGTGGAGGGCAGAGTGATAGAGGCCGATCCAGAGGTGGAGGCCAGATAGGGAGAGGTCAGCTAGCTACTCCTCAGTCAGGTAGAGGCCAGAGAGCCGGTGCTCCAGCTAGATTCTATGCTCTTCCAGCCAGGCCGGATGCAATGGCCTAAGATGCCATCATCACAGGTATTATCTCCGTCTGCAGTAGAGATGCATTAGTATTATTTGATCCAGGGTCTACTTATTCTTATGTATCATCTCTGTTTGCTCGTTTCCTGGCTATTTCTCCTGAGCCTTTGGGTGTTCCTATTCATGTGTCCACTCCTGTGGGTGATTCTGTGGTTGTGAACCAGATCTACCGGTCTTGTGTGGTTACTTTCTATGGTTTTGAGACTAGAGCAGATCTTCTATTGCTCGACATGATCGATTTTGAGGTTATCCTGGGCATGGATTGGTTATCTCCATATCACTCCGTTCTAGATTGCCATGCCAAGACTATTTCTATAGCAATGCCAGGGGTGCCAAGATTGGAGTGGAAGGGTTCCACCGTTGATACGCCTAGCAGGGTCATTTATTTCCTGAAGGCTCAACGCATGGTGGAGAATGGGTGTTTGGCTTATTTAGCTTATGCGCGAAATACCACCGTAGAGTCTCCGATGATTGATTCAGTGCCAGTAGTCCGAGAGTTCGTCGATGTTTTTCCTTCTGATCTTCCTGGCATGCCTCCGAACCATGATATTGATTTCTGTATTGACTTGGCTCCAGACACTCAGACTATATCTATCCCACCGTATCGTATGGCTCCTAAGGAGCTGAATGAGCAGTTGGAGGAGTTGTTAGCAAAGGGGTTTGTTAGGTCAATTGTATCGCCTTGGGGTGCACCAGTGCTATTCGTGAAGAAGAAGGATGGGACTATGCGGATGTGTATTGATTACCGCCAATTGAACAAAGTCACCATCAAGAACAAGTATCCATTGCCCCATATTGATGATGTATTCGATCAGTTGCAGGGTGCTGGGGGTTTTCTCTAGGATCGACTTGAGGTCAGGGTATCATCAGTTGAAGATTCGGGATTCGGATGTTCCAAAAACTGCATTCAGGACTAGGTATGGCCACTATGAGTTTCTGGTGATGTCCTTTGGCTTGACTAATGCTCCAGCGGCATTTATGGACTTGATGAACAGGGTGTTTAGGCCTTATATTGATTCTTTTGTCATCATTTTCATTGACGACATCTTGATATACTCACGTAGCCTGGGGGAGCATGAGCAACATTTGAGAGTAGTGCTTTAGACCTTGCGAGAACAGCAGCTTTATGCTAACTTCTCCAAGTGTGAGTTTTGGCTAGAGTCAGTAGCATTCTTGGGGCATATAGTGTCAGGAGAGGGTATTAAGGTGGATCCCAAGAAGATTGAGGCNTGAGGAGAGCTTTCAGAAGCTCAAGACGACTTTGACTACGACACCAGTTCTTGTATTGCCTTCCAGTTCAGGGATATATACAGTGTATTTCTATGCTTCTCGCATCGGCTTGGGATGTGTATTGATGCAGGAGGGGCGAGTTATTGCATATGCTTCACGTCAGCTGAAGGTTCATGAGAAAAATTACCCTGTGCACGATCTAGAGTTGGCGGCGATTGTTCATGCTCTTAAGATATAGAGGCATTATTTATATGGAGTGTCATGTGAGGTTTATACAGACCATTGCAGCTTGCATCATTTGTTCAAATAGAGGGATCTTAATTTGAGGCAGCGCAGGTGGCTTGAGTTACTAAAGGATTACGACATTACCATTCTTTATCATCCAGGCAAGGCAAATGTGGTTGCAGATGCCTTGAGTAGGAAGGCGGAGAGTATGGGTAGCTTGGCATTCATTCCTGCTGAGATGAGACCATTAGCTTTGGACGTTCAGTCTTTAGCTAACAGACTTATGAGATTGGATATTTCAGAGCCCAGTCGGGTTCTAGCATGTGTGGTTGCTCAGTCTTTGTTATTGGGGCAGATTAAGGCCCGATAGTTCGATGATCCACATTTGGCAGTTCTCACAGAGACGACACTTCAGGGAGGTGCTAAGGAGATTTCTATTGGCGAGGATGGTGTGTTACGGCTTCAGGCCGTGTATGTGTCCCTAATGTTGATGGCTTGAGAGAGAGGATTCTAGAGGAGGCCCACAGTTCGAGGTACTCCATCCATCCGGGTGCCACGAAGATGTATCGTGACTTGAGACAGCACTACTGGTGGCGGAGGATGAAGAAGGACATATTGGAGTATGTTGCTAGATGTTTGAATTGCCAGCATGTCAAATATGAGCACCAGAGGCCAGGTTTCCTACTTCAGCAGATGCCCATTCCGGAATGGAAATGAGAGCGCATCACCATGGATTTCGTGGTTGGGTTGCCGCGGACTCAGCGGAAGGTTGATTCAGTGTGGGTTATTGTGGATAGATTGACCAAGTCGGCTTACTTCATTCCAGTGGCAACTACTTATACGGCGGGGAGGTATGCCCAGATTTACATTCGGGAGATAGTTGGACTGCACGGTGTGTCGGTTTCCATCATATCAAACAGAGGCCCTCAGTTCACTTCCCATTTCTGGAGAGTTGTTCAGAGTGAGTTGGGGACCCGCGTAGAGCTTAGCACGACATTCCATCCTCATACCGACGGGCAGTCGGAGCGGACAATTCAGATTTTAGAGGATATGCTTAGAGCATGTGTGATTGACTTTGGAGGGCATTCTTACCCTTAGTGGAGTTTGCATATAATAACAACTATCAGTCCAACATAGAGATGGCCCCGTATGAGGCATTATATGGTCGGTGTTGTCGTTCTCCTATCGGGTGGTTTGAGCCTGGTGAGGCTAAGTTGCTTGGTACAGAATTGGTTTAGGATGCCTTGGATAAGGTAAAGTTGATTCAGGAGAGGCTCCGCACAGCTCAGTCCAGGAAGAAGAGTTACGCGGACTAAAGCGCGCGATATATCATTCATGATTGGTGAGAAGGTTCTCTTAAAGGTTTCGCCCATGAAGGGCATTATAAAGTTCGGAAAGAAGGGTAAGTTGAGCCCAAGGTTTATTGGCCCCTTCGAGGTGTTGAGGCGAGTTAGAGAGGTTGCCTATGAGCTTGCTTTACCTCCCAGTTTATCAGGAGTTCATCCAGTCTTCCATGTATTGATGCTTCGGAAGTACTATGCCGACTATTCACACGTGTTGGATTTCAGTACCATTCAGCTAGACGAGAGCTTGGGCTACGAGGAAGAGCCAGTTGCCATTGTTGATAGACAGGACCGCCAGTTGAGGTCCAAGAGGATTTCTACGGTAAGAGTCCAGTGGAGGGGCCAACCGGTTGAGGAGGCAACCTGGGAGTCCGAGGAGGACATGCGAAGCCGATATCCCCACTTATTCAGCAGTCCATGTACTTTTCTATGTCCGTTCGAGGACGAACGCTTGTTTAAGATGTGGAGAATGTAACGACCCGACTGGTCATTTTTGTATTTTTGAACCCCGTTCCCTTAAATAAAACTTCCTGCACTTGCTTTAGCTAATTTATGACTTGCGGGGACGGGTGGTTCGGAAGTTAGAAGAGTTTTGAGCAAGTATAAGTCTAGGTGCTTCTTTAAGTTTCTTTAAAAAGGCCAAGTTTGACTTCGGTCAATATTTTGGGGAAACGGACCAGAATCGTGATTTGACAATTTCTGAGGGTCCGTGGGAAAATATGGGACCTAGGTGTATGCCCGGAATCGAATTCCGAGGTCCCTAGCCCGAGTAATGAATTTTTATGTGAAATTGTTAAGTTTAAGTTTCGAAGATTTAAATAAATAAAGAAATCATTATTTTCCTAGGTATCGGGTTCGAATTTTGATTTTGAAACTTGGTACAAGTCCGAAAGATCAGTTAAGACCTACCCGTAAAATTTGGTGTCAATCCGAGTAGTTTAATGGGGTTTTGACCCGTTGGAGGAGAATTAAGAACTTGAAGTTCAATGATTTGATTCATTTGGTTTTGGGGGTTGATTCCTCGATTTAGCGTTGTTTTAAGTGTTTCGAGGGTTCGAGTAGGTCCTCCTCGTGATTTCAGACTTGTCGGTATATTCGGGCGGGGCTCGGGAGCCCCGAGCGTCAAATGGTCGAGGTTCGAGTGAAGTTGTAGATTTAGAAAGGGCTGGGATTTTGCTGCTTCTGTCATAACCGCATCTGTGGTTCTTGGGCCGCAAAAGCGGGACCGCAGATGCAGTCCAATTATCGCGGAAGCGGAAGGGGCGAGGCCCAAGGGAAAGCGCAGAAGCGGACCCCTAACCGCAGAAGCGGTCCATCCGCCCCAGGCCCAGAACCGCAGAAGCGGTGGGCTTTCCGCTTAAGCGAACTCATAGAAGTGAGGTTTAGACCGCAGAAGCGGCCCAACCCCCCTTGCCCATTTCCGCAAAATCGGCTCGTGTCCGCAGAAGCGGAACCCGCATAAGCAGGAATCCTTCCGCAGAAGCGGAAATCACTGGGGACAGAAGGGTTCATTAATACAAACCCAAACTCATTTCTCTCACTTTTCACTACACTCTTGGGTGATTTTGGAGGTTTCAAAGAGAGAGTTTCCACATATCATTGCAAGGTAAGTAATCCCCACTCACTTTTAGCTCAAATACATAAACATTAGGTAGATTTAACACTAAAATTAGGTAAAAATCAAGAGATTAGGGTTATACCTAGGGTTTAATCAAAACTAATATTTAATCCTATAATTTGCCATGAAATGAACTAGAAATCATATATTTGTGATCCTTAGGTGATAGGGAACAACTTTCTTCGAAAAATATTGGAATCCGGGCACGTGGGCCTGGGGTCGGAATTTAGGAAACTTGCATGAATGGTTAGGAAATTGCTTAAACAATTAGAATTTAACCTTGTAAGCTCTTATTGACTAGTTCTTGCTTATTTTTATTAGTTGGTGCTCGTTTGGCTACGAATTGAGGGTTTGGGCTTATTCTTGATATCAGAAGTGCGCTTCGGAGCTAGGTGAGTCTCTTTTCTAACCTCGTAAGAGAGAATTGTCCCCTTATGATTAATGTTTGAGTGTTTGTTGCTAAATGCGGGGACTACGCACGCGTTAGGTGACGAGAGCCCGTGCGTAGCTACTACTATGTTAAATGTCCGGGTAGCTTAGGACCTACAACATGCCTATTAAATATGTCTCTTATGTTAATTTGTTGTTATGAACACCTAGTGTGTACTAGAGACTTAAAAAGGGGATATGAGCATACTTGTATAGTTAATTAAGTTTGGTTTGGTATTTTTGACCATTTATGTGCCATGTGTGTGAACTTGATATTTCATCCTTATTTGTGGATCGGGCCGAACATCTCGGTATGAATAGATGGATCTATAGGAGCGCCGTCGACCCTCGGCAAGTGCACAGTTTATTTCTATTGGTTCGGGGCGTCGCCTCGGTATTATGTGCGCACTTTAAATGTGGAAAAGCTTATATATGCTTTATTTTGCCATTATCTCATATGATAAACTATAAACTTGATGTTGTAGATTTCTTGACTTATACCACTTGTCATAAAACTGTCGATGCTTGTAAATTCCATGATTTGAACTCATCATACTTATATATATATATATTTTAATTGACCTTAGTAAGTATCGAGTCAACCTCTCATCTCTACTTCTTCGAGATTAGATGAGATACTTACTGAGTACATGTTGTTTATGTACTCATGCTACACTTCTGTACTTAAATGTACAGGATTTGAGGCAGGTGGATCCGGACATCATTCTGGTGCATATCAGTGAGCGCATCTGGGACTTTTACGGTGAGCTGCATTCCCTTCTTGTCGATCCGCAGCCGAAGAAGTCTCCTTTGTATTTTTTTTTGTTGTTTCTGTCTATCCTGATTTAGATAGTAGGATATGGTATTATTCTTTTGTGTATATTCTACTAGTTGCCCGTAGCTTGTGACATCAGGTTCTGGCACACACAGTGGTAGACATTATTTTGGATTGTATAACTGTCTTTACACTTCATTGGTCTTTACTGGTTTATAACTTTAAATTGGAAAAAATCTATTATAATGGTTTTTGGCAAAGGTAAAAAAATGAGAATTTAATTATACTTCCGCATTGGCTGGCCTGATAAAGGGTGTCGGGCGCCATCATGACCTATTATGAAAAATGGGTCGTGACATTCGACCCCAGCCTGCTCCGCAAATTTGATGAGCATCCCCATGAGTTTGTAAATGCACAGCGTGAGCTGAGCCGGGAAGATGCCATTATAGCAATAAACTCCTCTGCGAGCAGAAGGAGAGCAAGAGTGTAGTCGATGTAGAAGGGGTAGGCGTAGAAGGCGCAATACATAGGGCGATAAACCTGCACCGCATCCCACCCGGCATGGATCAACTTAATGTGGTTGGGGAGGCTGTACTCAGCCTTAAGCTCTATCAAATCGGCCTCCGTCGTCACTGACTTAAAGGTTTCAGGGTCAGTTTCAGGCAATTTTGTTAAATCAGATCTAGTATCGGGGTTACGAGGAACTATCTCATCCACCATTGGGAAGCTTCCGTCCTCAGCAGTCGCGAAAGCATTAGCCGTATGAGGGGGAAACACCATCGCTAGTGGGATCGCGTCGTTCTCCTCGCTAGATTCAGAAGGTACATTAGACGTGTTTTAACGGCAGAAAGAGAGGCACCAAACAACGAGGGTTAAAAACGACGAGAATCGCTGGTACAGAGGGAAAAGTTGCACAACAATGGGAGAGAAAGACGGGATATGAGGGTTTCGATATGGAAAATATGTAAACTTTGAAATTACACCCTCTTCTCCCTATTAATAAGGACTGATGCATTAGAATTGAAAAACCTATTCATTATTACATGACACTGTATTCGAAGCAACAAGTCCAATCAGGAGTCGCATGCAAAACGAAGCAACCCATTGGAAATACGCACTATGATGACACATGACGTTATGACGTCATCTTGATTCATGGATGGCACAACTCCAACAAACCAACCGTGAGATGGAGTGTTTAAAATCTGCGGCTCACGAAGGGCCACATAGCCATCTCCCCTCACTCATCATAACTCACTCACTCGCCCAATTGTTTCGATTGCTAAAATTCGCTCATCAAGCCCGCCTAAGACAGACCCGATAAGCGGAGGGACTAATTGTATGGGTCAAAATACACCCATTAAAATATTCAGGTTAAGATGATATTAAGGGAGGAGTCCTCAAATCGTCATTTATTAAAATAGCCCAATAAGCCGCACAACCTTTGGTCGAGGAGTCGAGGAGGGCCGTAATCAAGGCATCAACGAGGATCGAGGCCTAGTATCGATAAGAGAGCTATAATGACTAGTTTTCAAGATAGGATTAAAAAGACTATTCTCTTTATTTGTACTATTAAAATTTCCTTTAGGAATGTGTCCCATATAACTATAAAACGAAATAGTGGTATCTCAATATAAAGATCTACTTTTCATATACTTGTCACGCCCCTAACCCCGAATCCGATCGTGATGGCGCCTCTCATGAAGACAAGGCCAACCAACTGAACCCAATTCACTTGTAAAGCAGTTAAACAACATATAAGTAGTTCAAAACATGGTCTAATGATAATAAATAGCGGAAATATAACCCGACACAGCCCTAACCGGGGTGTCACAAGTCATGAGCATCTAACAATACCAAATCCTCAAAAGTAACTACAAAGTTTAAAATACTGAACTAAGTCTGTAAAAGAAATAGATAGAGAGGAGCTCCAGGATGTGAATGCCAACATCTACCTAAAGACTCCTCGAAGGTCCGCCTGAAGCTAGAATGAATTAGCACTCGGGAGCGGGACCGGATGCGCCTGAATCTGTACACAGGGTGCAGGGAGTAAATAAGTACTCTAACTCAGTGAGTAACGAATATAAATAATGACTGAAAGTAAGAACACACGTAAGGCATATGGCATTCTATAATAAAGCAGTAAAATCATTTAAAAACAGTAAAACAGTGAAAAATCAGATAAAATTCCCTTACAACAAGTAAACAAGTAATTAACAGGTAATTAAGGAAAAGTAATCAAATAGAAGTTCGTCCCTCGGGCACAGTAACACCACATCCGCCCTCGGGCAACATCTCACAACAGTAATAGAACCCTCGGGCTCAATCTCACATCACAATGGGTATCCGCGCTCACTGGGGATGTGTAGACTCCTAGAGGGTCCCCTTACGGCCCAAGCGCAATAACAAGCCATCTCGTGGCATCAATTCTAGGCCCTCGACCTCATATCAATCAAGCCACCTCGTGGCATACATATCTCTGGCCCTCGGCCTCCAATCAGTATCATTGTCTCCTTACAATATAGGCCCTATGCCTTACTCAGTCAAAAATCATCACAAGCCCCTCGGGCAATAGTAAAACAGTGTTTCTCAGCCCAAACATTATTTAAGTCTCAAAACTGAGTAAAAATGGCTGAGTAGTAAAACAGTGAAAATTAACATGACTAAGTTCAAATAGTAAGTCAAAACAGTGAGGAAATATCAAATAAAAGCCTCGAATGGTTCAAATAGTTGGCACGAAACCCAAATATGACATTCAGCCCAATAAATGATGATAATAAATAGTTTCCGATCAAATACGCGATAAAATCCTCAATCGGGACGGACCAAGTCTCAATCCCTAATAGTGCACGACCCCATGCTCGTCATCGAGCGTGTGCCTCGCCTCAATATAGTACTACGATGCACATTTCGGGGTTTCAAACTCTCAGAACATCATTGACAATCATTACTCACCTTGAACCGGCTAAATCTCTAGATCGCGATACCTTTGCCCTTCGAATTGGCCTCCACGCGCGTCGAATCTATCCAAAAATCAGAACGAGAACGTCAAAATATGCTAGTAACAAAACCCAAGCGAAAATAATCAATAAAGGGCATAAATCTCGAAATTACCAAAACTCGAGCCTCGGGCCCGCTTCTCGAAACTCAGAAATTTTTACACCAATAGGTTCCCTATCTTTCCACAAGTTCATACATATCAAAAACATCAAAAATCCGTCCACAAATGATCCTTCAAATCCCAAATCAAAAGTCCAATTTCTCAAGCCCTAGTTCTTCAATTTTTGACTTAGTTTTTATGATTTTCTAGATGGAATTCACATAATAATCGAGTTTTTTAGTCCAAGAATCTTACCTCCTAACGATTCCCCTTGAATCCCTCTTCAATCTCTTTCAAAAATCTCCAAAAAAGAGCAGCTATAGGTGAAAATAGACCCACATTCACGAACAAAACGAGTTAAAAACATTCTGCCCAGGCCTAAATTCCCTTGTTCGCGAACGCGGTCAAACCTTCGCGTTCGCGAAGCACAAACTTACTTTGACCAGCTTTTCCTCTATGCGAACGCGACATGACCAACGCGAACACAATGCTTTCCTCAACCTTACCCTTTGCGAACGCGCTTACACTTCCGCTAATGCAATGAGCACTCGACCCCAAACCAACTGATCCAAAAAGACCCTACGCGAACGCTGTCTAGCCTCTCGTGAACGCGATGCCTCAATTACCAATCCTTCGTGAACGCGTGACTCCCCTTCGTGAATGCAAAGGCTAAACCTGAAGCCTCCCTTCCTGACCCTTCGCGAACACAAGGGTCCACTCGCGAACGCGAGGACCAAAATGTCTGCAACTGCTGGACAGATTTTCTGCAATTTTCTGAACTTCAAAATGATCCGTTCAACCCTTCGAAACTCATTCGAGGCCTCCAGGACCTCAACCAAAGGTACAAACATATCCCAATACATTATTAAAACTAGTTCCAATCATCAAAACACTTCAAACAACATCAAATCAACCAAAACACCTCGGATTCAAGCCTAAATTTCTAAAATCTTCCGAAATACGCTTTTGATCAAGAACCCAACCAAACCACGTCCAAATGACCTGAAATTTTGCACACACATCCCAAATGACATAACGAAGCTACTGCAACTATTGGAATTCCATTCCGACCCTTATATCTAAATCTCGTCTATCAACCGGAAATTACTAAAATATCAACTTCGCCAATTCAAGCCTAATTCTACTCCAAACCTCCAAAACCCATTCCGATCACACTCCTAAATCATAAATCACCTCTCGAAACTAATCGAACCATCGGAACTCACATCCGAACCCTCTAACCCATAAGTCAACATCCGGTTAACTTTTCCAACTTGAGCTTTCTTAAAAGAGATTAAGTGTCTCAAACTTCACCAAAACCAACCCGAATTCAATCCAACCAATCCGATAACTCAAAATACAGATGAACAAAATAATATGAAGCAAAAATGGAAAAAATGGATCGGTAACTCATGAGACAACCGAACGGGTCGTCACACTACTTTTCTTATCGACACTTTCAGATCCAAAAAATCCTCAATTGTTCAAGGTTTTGTCTGTCAATCAAGCAAAAGATTCATTTATTCCATCCTTTATTGGTTGAATAATTCCCCTTAAGTAATTCCCCTTATCTACTTAAATGCCATTTATTATTGTCATTATATATTATATGCTACACCATTAGGTCTTGATATTGCAAAGCATCTATCACGCGGTGTCGGTGCCATTTGCATAAATATTTAACATCTGCATAATATTATTATTAACTGTAATTAATAACCGTTGTCCATATAAAATTAAGGCGTAATGACTTCCTGGCCACTTAAACTTGTGTCGGTTTGTAAAGCCGATACATGAACTTATATTTTTCTCATTTGTACACTTCAACTTGACGGAATGAATACTAATAAATACATTTGACCATTGACCAAGCTTATGTGGAAGTGGCACAGCTGACATGGCTAAATTGTGTGCAAATCACGTTGCGAAGGCGCGTGAATAGTTTTTTCTTATTAAAAAAATATTAAAATAGAATTAAATATAAATAAGAAAGGGAAAAAAACCTTTCTCTCTCCCCTTCTCTTTTCCCCTCTCCTCCCACCTCTCTCATCTTCCCAAGCAACTCTCCCATCCTGTAAATTTTTTTCATTTTCTATCCTACTTTCCCTCCCCTTCCCCGTGTCTTTTTCCATTCTCCTTCCCATTCACTAAATGACTGCTGCACAAGGATGACAAGCACAAATCTAAAAATAGTTCAAATTGTTATGCGTTGATTTACTGGAAAAAGAAATGCAAGACCGGATATCCGATTCATAAGCATCATCATCATTTGGTTTTTCTTGGTCATCACTGAGCTCTTCCAGATCAGACTGGAGCTGTTTTGGGAAAATCTAGAGTTTGAAGGTGGGGCTTAGCGAAGAAGCCGTCAATATGAGGGTAGGGTTTGGAATCAAAGTCGAGTAGTTCTCGGGAGGGACTATCCCTGACACATTTCCTTTTGTAAATCTCGTTGTTCGTTAAACACCAGAGAGAACTCAAATTGGAGGAGGGTGCCGTCGCCGTCGAAGTCAGAGAGCCGACGACCTTGTCCATTCGTACTTTGAAGCTGACATCCATTGCTACCTTGTGAATAGTGTGTATATAACACATGCTATATACATAGGTTGTCAAAGTAGAAAAGAGCAGTAGGCTATATTGTTGTTTTGACGAAGCCTTCATATAGGAGGAAGAAGATGACGGTGATTGAAAATGGCTAAGGTTTGGAGTTGTTGATGGACTATTGACTGTGATTGGTGGAAAAAAAAGAGAGAAAAATAAATTAAAAATTTTAAGGATTAATTTTTTTCTAATAATATAGGACACACAAATCCACATGTTATATAATAAAGACCAAACATGTGACATTGATAGAAAAAAAAGAGAAAGAAAAATAAATTAAATTTTTTAAAGATTAATTTTTTTTCTAATAATATAGGACACACAAATCCACATGTCATATAATAAAGATCAAACATGTGACATAGCATCAATAGAAAGTGTTTATTAGCATTTATTCTGTAAAGTTTGAAGTTTTCAAATGGAAAAAATATAAGTTCATGTGTCAGCTTTACAATCCGGTACAAGTTTGAGAGACGAGAAAGTCATTACGCCTAAATTTAATTATTTAAACTAATATCTAGGTTTTTTATCAAACGTCTATAGCAGCCACGTCTAAGAGAAGCAATAGATTAGACGATACGAACCAAATCGAGACTCCTTCGACAATTCAAGGCAAATACTTCGCGAAGAGATCAAAAGTTCAGAAGAATTGCACAAATCTTGAATAATCTAATTAGAAGCTACAACATAATTAAAAAAAAAAAGACAACATTCGCATATCCCTTTTAAGCTTTGGCAGCATTAGCATCATCTTTTCCCAACTCAAGAGGAGGAATGTGACAATCAAAAGGAAGCTTGATGCGGCCAATGGAACGCTGAGGGACAAGCTTCACATTCTCACAATTGCATATCTCAATCATGTGTCCATCTGGGTCCTTAAAGAAGAGTTGATCAATAGCTGCTCCTTCTTCCTCTCCTACCGTTCTCTTTAAATACTTTATGTTCAATTGATTCAGCCTTTCAACCATTCCCTCCATGTCTTCGCTCTGCATATAACACCACAACTTAGTATTGTGATTTGTGAACGAATAAAATCGTTGTGCATTGTTTCCTTCTTGCCCAATTCAAGTGCCAAATGGCTTTTTGTCTCACTCAGAAAGGATGATATAGTTCGATTTCGAATTGACAAACGTAAAATTTCCCATCTCACTCAAAAAAAAAACGAATGATACATTTCTATTTTGAATTGACTGTAAACTGTAAATACAAATGTATAATCTTTAAGTTTTACTATAAAGTAAAATTTAAATATTTAAAAGCTACATATAAATACTAATAAGTTAAATATTCAAAAAAACATATAAAAAATCACAAAGTAAAGAAGAATCTCCAAATCGAAAATGTATTTTGGGAATGAGGAGTAAAACACACCCTAACTTAAGATATATTGCCAAAAAGTGGCACTATAAACAAAGTAGTGACTACCAAAAATGACCACGAAGGGAATGAAAATCTTGAAACAGAAAGAGGGTCATGAAACCTGAAAAGAAATATGGTTGTCCATAGGGTCGAGGGTATCAGTATCATTAGGCAGTCTATCTTCATCCTTAGACTGAACCAGATGAATTCCAACGCCATAGTTAAACAACCAAGCTCCATTAAAATCGAAAGCTTGCGGCCTCTCAATCAATACAAAACCAAGAACTTTAGTGTAGAAATCTACTGATTCTTTCACATTCTTGCAAAGTCTCGACACGTGGTTCAGCGCCATTAGTGGAATCTCATTCTGCTGTTGATCACTAGTACTCTTCTCGTGCTTTTGTTCTCTTTCTTCTTGATTTGTTACTTCTCCCTTGACATAGTCATGTTTCCTTTCTGCTTGGCTCTGCATTTTGGTGGGGTGAACAAAGTATTGAGAAATGAAGGAAATACTGAAAGTAACTATAGGTGAAAGATGTAGGCTGAAATTAAGCTCTTAATAAATGGAGCTCTAGCAATGGCGGTAGGAGAGAATATTTGGCTGCTGACACGTTGCTGTTTTGCATGACAGTGGTGTACGTGTGAGAAAATGAAGCAGCAGAGGCCAGGGGTGATGTGTGTTTGCTAGGCCGAGGTTACTTAAAACGGTTGATTTTAATAACGTCGTTATCGTTGTTGCTTGGGATTGCAACATGGGCAAAAATTTGACTCGACTCCATCCTAGGCATTCTTCGTACTCCTCAGTTTTAAAAAAGATTTTCGATTTTGCATAATTTTAATTTAAAAAAAGACTTGTGAATTATGTGATTTTAAATACTATGATTGTATAAATTTTTAAATTTATGGTGTAAAATATGCTTTCTAATAAAAATTAATTTGAAAGAATCTAAATAAAAATAGTACTAATCTTTTTAAAACTTAGGGATCGTACAATTAATTATACGAAAATTTAAAGATACCTCTATAATATTTTATATGGTTTACTATCGCATTCCGTCTACTTATTGGTTCGAAAATATATTTAACGTTATTTTGTGATCTAAAATTACTCCGCGACTAATTGAACCATAAGTGGTCCCATCTTTTAATGTGTTCACGAATTGATTAGGATATGCTATGTGGTCCATATCAATTATAACCGGCCAAAAATACCTACCCCATTTTTTCGGACCAAACCATAGTAAAAATACTTTACCTACCAATTTTTTTACCCCCATTTCATTTTATTACCTCCTCTCCGTCAAATTTGGTCTCTCAGTGATGGCGCTTTAAGTTTTAATTAAAATTCCAGTCTGCTTCAATTTGGTGGATTAATAATGAAGAATCTTTCATTTCTAGCCTTATTTGACTGGAGAATCGCGGATAAAAGTATTTACCACTTTGGATAAA
Source organism: Nicotiana glauca (assembly GCA_026770625.1). NCBI lineage: Eukaryota > Viridiplantae > Streptophyta > Magnoliopsida > Solanales > Solanaceae > Nicotiana > Nicotiana glauca. The sequence goes on from MU732212.1 coordinate 184,359, forward strand.
CTTATAGGGTTTGAAAATATTTGGGAGTAGGTAAATATTGTCTCTTTCTTTGTACTTAATAGGTCATAAGATATTATTATTTGCTCCTTTATGCATTTGTTTTTAATTTTTTTTTGGTACGGGCCTATTCTCTTTGTCCGACAAGAAAAAATTAGTGTTTTTTCGATTTTAATATATGTTATTGGGTAGGTGTTAGTCGACATAATTGTGGTCCTTTATTTTCTTTATTGCTTGATATATTTTAGACTTTATGTCTAATTGACGTCGTCCTCTTTTTTTTAATTTTTTGTTGTTGTTGCATATGAATATGTTAGAAGAATGGTTAATAAAGTAAATTTATATTTTAACCATGGCGGTAATTGGGAACTGGAACCCAATTTATCTTATTGTAAAAAATATGTGATAGAGAGTATGAAGTAGATCATTTGTCCTATATTGATTTGTGTAAAGAACACACTAATGTACTAGGGTATGTTGAGGTACAAAAACTTATTATTTATTGCTCCGTGTAGTAGATATTATTTGTTGGATGAAGTTCAAGAATTAGTTAACTTCAATCCCTTATTAATGAAAATTTTAGGATTATTAATTTATTTGCTATTGATCTCCTTGATGATATTGTGGTTGTTCCTAATATAACTTAATGCAGTGACAACAATAGTGAAAATATAACTGTGGAGGCTGATTATGATAGTGAGGAAGAGAATACAGAGAATGAACATGTGCAAAGTAATTATGATAGTTATTTTGTGTTGGGGGTGTTTAAGAAGCAAAAGAAACTTAAGGTAACAAACCAACTTGATAGATATAAAATCTTGGTAAAGGGTATGGATTTAAGATTCTTGCTGAAGCAAAAAGGTTATTGGTTTTTATTCTGTTGCAAATAAAAAGGCTTTAGAGGTAGTTAAGAGGGAAAAAAAAGACGTAGATACAAGAGTTTAGTTGGTTGTCCTTTAAATGTCTTATTTTTAAGAATGAAAGTAACGAAGGGCCCAGATAAAGACTTTACATGCTGAACATGAATATGAGAAGCATTTGAGAACGTAAGAGCTACTCCTGCTACTGTGACCCCAATTTCCCTCAATAGGATGTCGAGATGTCACCTAGTCTTTACGACTAGGTAACCCTAATATTTAATAATAACTTGACAGAAATAATTAACAAAGGATACTAAAGCAAGTCTGATAAACTGATATAATCTACTGAAAAAGAATCTTATCAACACACTTCCAAAAACCGGTAGTACAAGTCATAAGCTCTACTGAATTTGCTAGAAATTTTCTAAGTACAAGTATTCCGAGGAACAGAAATACACAATACAAAATAAACTTTAGATGGCGACTTCTAGGCTTGCAAATGCGATGATGGTAGGCTAGAATCACGTATTTTAGTCATAGTTTTCACTCTCATTACTGCATTTTACTTGTGTTTGAGCTTAAATGTTAGTTCATTGCACTTATTATGTATTTTATTCCTTGCGAGAAGTGATTTCGAGTTAAAAAGATATTCAGGAGCTAAATTGGACAAGTTTGAGCTTTAAAATCTGTGTAAAAATCCAAGGGAACGCGTTCGAAGGTCGGGAGCCAAGTTTGGATGTCAAAACGTGAAAAAAGTAAGTTACTCTATAAACAATCCATTGTCGCGGTGCGGCAGTGTGAATTATCTACTGCCTGTCAGAAAGTCGCCTCTGAACTTCTCCACTAATGCCCTACATGGGGCGGCGCGCCTGTGTGATTTTCTTAGAGCACTTTCCTGTTTCGGCTTGAAAAAGGTAATTTCGTCTAGGCCCACTCCTATGTGGTATAAATATACCTAAAAGGCATTTTGAAGGGACTTTTGACCTTGGAATCTTTGGGAGAGCATTGGAGGCTACAAGACTCAGGATTTCATCATCTTTCCATAAATTCAATACGGCAGTTTGGATTGTAACGTTGGATTGATATTTTCTTATTCTTTAATTATATTTATGATGATTTTCTCCATGATTCTTGATGATCTCTCTGAAGATGCTAACCAGTGACTTTGTGAGAGTACTAATAGAAGAAAATCAACTGGGTTCATCAAGTAGATTCTATCACATCAGTACAAGCCCAACTAGACGACATGGCCAAAGAGATAAGAAAGTTGGCCTTATCCAAGGTCCAGATCCAACTATCACCAATTTGTGATTTTTGTGGAATGGGTCATCTAATGCATGAGTGTCAGGCCTTAGCTGCAGATGAAGTGGTAAATATTATGGGAAGCTTTGACAGAGGCAACTACCAGAGTGGTAATAATTTTAAATCTATGGGACAGAGGCACCCAGACTTTTCTTGAAGTTCATCAAGAGGTATCCTGAACTCATGGAAGAAGAATAACTCCAGACCCTAGGGAGGGAGCTCCATGTTTTCAAAATCAGCAGACGCAAATAACTCCAGACCCTAGGGAGGGAGCTCCATGTTTTCAAAATCAACAGACGCAACAATACCAGCCTCCATAGTCTAATCAGGTTAGCATGAAAGATCTAATGAAGGCCTTTATTATTAAGATAGATGAGAGGCTTGAAACCCATGGCTCAGTTATACGAGAGCATGGCACAACTATCAAACAACTGGGCACAACATTTTGAAACTTGGAAAGAGAGGTTCGACAACTAGCTAATCTATTGTATGAGTGTTCCAGGAAATCTCCTTGCCGATGCTGAAAGAGAACCAAAAGAGACAATAAATGTAGTGTCTTTGAGGAGTGGTCACATGTTGGAGGATCACAGGGCAAAACAAAGACATGTAGAGATTGTGGAGGAGCAGAAAAAATAACAACATGCAAGAAGGTGGAGTGATAGTACATGATGGTCTGAAGAAGAAGAAGAAGAAGAAGAAGAAGGAGAAGACTATAGCTCAAAAAAAGAATAAAGATGATTATGCAACAAATAATCAGACTGAGAAGATCAAATACAATAATACATGCCAGCTCCACCTTTCACAGAAGCAAAAAAGAGAAAAGGTAGACAAACAGTTCGGGCGATTTTTAGAAGTGCTAAAGTAGGTGCATGCGAATATACCTTCTGTCACACCTTCTTTTTCCACCATACCCCGTAAAGGTATAAAGGGAGTTTTTCTAATTAAAGGACAATCGAAATGGGATTTATTTATTAAAAGATTCAGAGTCGCCACTTGGGATATTTATGGTGTCCCAAGTCACCGGTTTAAAATCCCGAATCGAGGAAAAGAATGACTCTGTTTAACAGTTCGCGAACCAGAAATCTGAGTAAGGAATTTTGTTAACTCGGGAGAAGGTGTTAGGCATTCCCGGGTTCCGTGATTCTAGCACGGTCGCTCAACTATCATATTCGGCTTAATTATCTAATTTTAAATAATTACGAACCTATGTGTAAATTTTAACTTTTAACCGCTTTTATTCATTTTAATTAAAGAAGATTGCAATGTCGTTAAAATACGTCTCGAACCACGTCACATAAATGCACCCGTGATTTTTGACGTATTTTAACTTCGTTGGGATTTGGATTTGGGTCACATAAATGTGCACCCGAGCTTAAGAAAGTAATATTATTGAACATGCGCCTAAAGCAACTATGCGTTTACAACTTTGCGAGGGCCATGAAATTTGCTAAATGGCACGCCTCGAGTTCTAAATATTTTTATGACATAATTAAATAGGGTCACGCATTTGTGATTTTATTATGCGCGACACACCTCAATTCCATTTTAAAGGAAATTCAAACTAAACTTTGGAGGACCATACACTATGTCTTGTATAGTATAACTCACCTCCCAATTCATTTGTCTAAAATGTTTCTTATTGGTTTAGCATAATATTTGTATCGTACAATTAAAACAATTGCATTTTTTGTGCCACAAGACTTAAGCACTTGCCTAGGAAACTTAGATAATGCCTATTGACAAATATGACTGGCTTTTAACGTGCAAGCAGAAAGGACCACTTGAATCTTTCCAATATATATATATATATACACATACTTTGAGAATTAGCATGGAATATGAACAAATTAAAGAGGTGCTTGATCTCGCATGACATGCACGAATTTAGCATTTACAAGAAAAGGTAGTGCTTAAAACCAAACGAATTTGCAATGAAAAAAGAACTTCATATTTCAAAAAAAACTTTAGCCATTTTACACTAGCAATATTCCATGATTAAAGGTCGGGTGAGTAAACATCAGATTCTAATCCAAAATGAGTAGGGTTTACAAAATAAACTATCAACTAAACAAAGATCGGAATAGCAATGAACCACATTTCGTTTGAACACATATTTTCATACTACATTAAGAACTGTAACGACACTAGATAGAACCCTTAACCATTTTTCAATATGAAATTAAAAGTTGTGAACTTTGACTTCAAACCAATAACCATGAAATATGCTTTACATCACTAATCTATTCACGAGCTCAATCTTCGTTTGGAAAATTTCAACCAGACAAAGGATTTAGGAATCAGCTAACAAAAATAGAATTTCCCACCCATAGCTCACATTTAGCAAAATTCAAAAGTGAATACTATTGTTCCATCGTTTAACCCTATGATGCAAAAGCCAACACTTGAGCAAAATGACAAGCAATTTTCCCCTCTACTGACCCTTAACAAATCTCAAGAATTTCATGACAGAAACATACCCCCATTACTGAGAATCTAAATCACAATTATGAACAGTTATTCCAATTAAATTATACTATCGCACTTTGAAAGACATTCAAGCATGATCCTAAATACTTTAGCTTATTAGCATGTGAATATACCCAAGACAAACTGTCCATTTACATTATTATAGAGTCATGAATAGCTACATTACTAAGCAATTGTCACACCTCCTTTTTCGCTACTATACCCCGTGAAGGGTATAATAAAAGGAGTTTTTTCAATTAAAGGACAATCGAAACGGGATTCGTTTATTAAGAGATCCAGAGTCGCCACTTGGGAGATTTATGGTGTCCCAAGTCATCGGTTGGAATCCCGAATCGAGGAAAGGGTTTGACTCTGTTTAACAATCGCGAACCAGAAATCCGGGTAAGGAATTCTGTTAACCCGGGAGAAGGGGTTAGACACTCCCGAGTTCCGTGGTTCTAGCACGGTCGCTCAACTGCTATATTTGGCTAAAAATCGAATTTTAATATATGTTATCCTATTGTGCAATTTTTAAAAAATTACTTACTGCTTTTAATTAAATTTTTAAGAAATTGAACGTCGTTTAAAACATATTTTTGGATCACGTCACATGAAATACACTCGGATCCTCGACACATTTTATTCAATATTTTGGGATTTGGATTTAAGTCGCATGAAATGCACACCCGAATTTAGAAAAGTAAAATTATTAAAGAACGCGCCTAAAGCGACTAACGTGTTATTAACTTTGCGGGAGGCCATGAAAATTCGCTAAATGGCATGTCCCGAATTTTAAGTATTTTAATATAGGTATTTAAAGAGGGCCGCGCAATTTATGAATTTTATTTGGCGCGGCGCACCTCATTTTTATTTTTTAAAGGCCAACCTAAAAGAACTATAATTTTCTATTTTTATTTGTCTCTAAAAAATAAAGAAAAGTCCTACTTGGTTAATATCATTGGCCTAATGCAGACAAATAATGATTTAAATTAAACATGCCATTAGGCTCCAAGAGAAGCCCAAATAGTAAGAATAGCTAGCCAGGCTATAACCAAAATCAGCCATTTATAGGCTTTGGCCCAGGCCCAAACGTACAACACTCAAACAGGACATGGGCCACTCAATAAGGCAGTAAGGCCCAAATCGACAAAGCTAGGCTATTAAGCCTTGATTCTATTAGCAAAACTCAACCAAATAGAGATTCAAATGACCTTATTGGCTAAACTTATTTTTAGTGTTCCAATTATACTATGATATTAGAATAGAAGAAACAGTGGCTAATCAATGGCTATAACATTTGAAGAACTTTATGAGTTAATCATGCAATAGCTAATTTATTGGTGTTAACATACATTTAATAGATCTGGATTCCACGTAGCATGGCCTATATTCCGTTTTACAGCCCAGTTCAAATTGAATATGAATTCAAAATATACTATTCTAATAATACGAACTAACACAAGTTAAAAACAAACTACTAACTATGATATCCACGTAGGAATGCCTTTAATGGTTTAACAGTCCAAATCGTTACTTATATAGTCCATGTGCACCTCCTGTTCTTATAATGCAGAACAAACAACTAATCATCAACTACATTTATTTAGCCAACACTACCGAATTGTACACAATAGACAATATACAAATAAGCTTAAATTTGATGAGCAATTTCCAATTTGTCTTCAACTCAAAGTTACATCGAAGTGTTTCAAAGAAGTGTACCTGGAAGTAGGAAACAATGGAGAAGAAGAAGAGATCAGCAGCAATCAGTGATTGATCACAAATAGCCCAATAATAAGATCAGGCAGTCCAGAAATGTTAAACTAAACAAAGCTAACAAATCCACTCCAACACAACAATAAATCAACCCAGAAATGAATACTGATGCACAAACAACCAGCAAAACACCCAAACTAGATTCAAACCACCAATTTCAACTCGAAATCACCCAAAATAACACAAAACTGAACTTAAAACCCTTCTGAAACTTCTCTGGTGTAAAGCTCAGCCACAAACCCACTTAATTTGGCTCAAATGCACCCGAAATGAACCTCTAAACTTCAACAAACAAAGCTATCATCTACAGAATGCGAATCCACAACCAAAAGCTGAAATCGATTTCCAATTTCAATGGAACAGTAATTTTTTTTATTTTTAGTTTTTTTTTTGTTTGTTTTTGGTTTTGAAATTTGAATTTTCTACTTCAGAATTGAAAAACTAAAGAGAAAGAGTTTTTTGTGGAAACTAGATGGCTGGAAAAAACTCCTTCATCAAGGCAATTCTGATGCCTTTCATAGGCAGCCAGAAACAAGCATCAGATTTCAGTTTCTCTTTTAGCCCCTCTTAATTTCAACTTTTACCCCTTATTTATTGACTTGTGGCTCAAGTTAATGCCTCAAATTTCCTAAAACTCCACTTATGCCCCTATCTAGAAAGATCTAGGGAGTTCTAGCACTATTATCCAATTCTAAATACCCAAGTTGCCCCTGACTATCCTTGAAATTACCTCTCTGCTTAAACGTCCCAAACCCCTTGTTAACCTAAGGTCTGATTTATTCAACTATCAGGTAAACCGATTCCTAATAATTACTTAAAACAAAACTGGAGAACATCATGCATCAGAAGAAACAAATCAATTGCTAAACTAACCAACACAGTCAACTAATTACTTGTTATTGAATAGCTACTAACAACTACTGACTTATCATACTGAATCAATTGTTAACGACCTAATGAAATCCTAATCGAATTACCACTGTTATTATCCAAAACTACATCAAGACTGAACAAATTTCAATCCAACTAATAACTAATTTATTGAACTAATTAGGCTAACGTTTAACACTTAAACCAACAGAACAAAACACAATCAATTAAAATTAAACTAAACTAAAGAAAATTCAAATCAGTGTGAAATTAAACAAAACCATAACTAATCAGAAATTTAAAAAACTTATTCAATTTTTAAACAGAAGAAGAAGCATAGAGCATAGAAAGATAAAGATAAAAGACTCACGGCTAAACTGGACACTCGACTGACTTTCATATTTTGAATTCAACTGGCTCGGGCAGAAATTGAGCTTTAATGACGATGAATTCTCTAAGGGGAAAAACCCAGGGACCATACGGTGTCAAATTGCATGCATTTGGGGCATTTGGGGCTTTGGCCGGAGAAAGCTCAAATGGAGATTCAAGCAGTTCCGGCAAGATTCGAGAGACGCGGTTAGGGGGGTTGGGTAGAGGAGGCTTAGGCGGTTCTATGGTGTTAGTTTGATATCATTTGGACGAGGTAGCGTCGTGGCTGAAAATTTTGAACGGATATTTGACGAGTTCCAGTAAGATTTGAAAGAAAAGGACAGTTGATTCAGGTAGAGGAGGAGAAGGGGAATCTGGGGTGTATTTTTTGGAGGCAACGGAGGTGGTGGCGTTCGCCGGCGCTGGTGGAGTTACAGAGGAGAGGGTACGAGGAAGACGAGGAGTGTTTTTTAGGGTTTAATTAGTCGGACAGTGATAATAGGTGAATTTGACTATAATCACGCCCTAAATAATCATATTTTTATGTTGTTTTGATGATATATATGA